>LPNX011168945.1:111398-288326 GCA_001517045.1 Pseudotsuga menziesii
AGTGACAATATTTCAACAGTGTAGAGGGACTCATGCCATTGATTTTGAGTACCCATACCCCTATTTATGGGCATTATATGCCACTTAATCCTCTTTTATTACAACATTTGTATGTTGAGGGACAAACTTTAATCACCAAAAATTTTTAAAAACCTAGGTAAAATCTAATGAAACTCCGCAAAACTCTTGATAGTGTCTAGCATGGTTACATAGAACATTCCTAGGCCTTAGTCACCCCATGGACTCAATCATTAGAACGTCTTTCACCATTTTGGAGGTATTTTTGAGTGAAAAACTCAAATAATTAAAATCACTCAAAAGAAATTTTAATTATCCAAGGGAAAAAACACTCGATGAAAGGACTTCCCTAATGAAAAAGTCCTAGGAAACTAAGTTATACAAAAAATAGAATCTCATACTGACATATCATTACAATATCCCCCACAGGGGTACAAAAATTTCATGGAGAAAAGATAAGAAGAAGAGTTGTCTCGCTTGAACAAACTTTATTAGGTACTTCTTTCTCATCTACCATGCACATGGTACATGGTTGGCCACCTAGTTGGTTAGGTGGTCAACACCTTCCTGGTGGAGTGTGGGATCATATGCTCGCCTTTTGGCCTTTCTAGGACAGGGATTTTCTAGTACCTATGTTGTTCGTTTGATATAACTCTCCTTGTTTCATGATGTAGTCATGTGTTCTGTGAAGCATTTATAAAATATATATATATAAATAACCACCTAAGGTAGGTGAAAAAACAGGTTGTTTCTAACAGAAGGCCCGTTGCTCTTCAGTGTTTCATAAAAAAATCAAGCTACAGTTATATTTAAAAGAATTATTGTTATTATACCTTTAGCAATAAGGAGAGAACAACTAGGATTTGTAAGAAGGAGGATCTTTTGGAGAATCCAATCAGCACTTAGAGAGGAATTCATTGGGTGTACAGATCTAAGTTAGAGATGTGATGCTGGATTTTGAGAAGTGTTATCCACTAAGTTGCACTTAAGGGATTTCCAGTGAGCCGCTAAAGACTTGAACAATCCATTTGTTCATCATCAGAACTCAACAGTTCTGTGGTTACATCAGGACCAGTTGTGGTCCCGTTTTTAATAAATTACATATTCACCCCGTGGGGATTTTGTAATAAATGTGCTAGCATGGCAAACTTTTTGTAAAGTACTTGGATTTGTAGGACTTTGACGTCAATCCGATCATTCCAAGGTGTTTTTTTCCTTGTCAATTATGCAATGTTGGATAAGCGATGTATAATTTTCGAGTTTTTCATTGCTCCTCCAAAGCTGGAATGGTTGTCTTAGTGGTTAAACCATGGGAAGTTATTAAAGTTCGCATGTCGATGTATATAAGCATGTTAGACATTATTTTAAGTCATTATGAACACGTAATAGGTCCCCCTAGGTTTTTTTTTCATTCCAAAAAACAAAACAAAAAAATCCCGCAAAATCAAGCCATTTTTTAATGGTTTAAATGGAAAAATTCAAATTGTAATAAAAGTGTGGTCCAAAGTCTGTTTTTGGTGTGGGGATGCTTGTTTTCACACTCAGAGCATCCTCTTTACCCTGGGACACACTTTTCCTATGTTTCAGGTGATTAAATTATCCAGTATGGCATTTTTTCTCTAAGGGTGTGACGGAGTGACAAATAAATGCTAAAAAGCGACAAAATGACACTAAAGTCAAAAGTCAAATGGAATATTATTAAGATGACATGGAAAGGGTGGTGATCCCTTCTTAATTTAAATGCAAATCAGACCAAGGTTAAAAGCGTCACATTTGCTTGGGATTTGGACTCAAGCGAATCATCTACATTTGAGGGATTCGCTGCTTGTTTCTCACGCGTTGCATGTGTCGTGACTTGTATTGGAATGAGTTGGTGGGTTATGGAGAGGTGGCACACCTCCCTTTGAGGTGGCACCTACCTCCATTTATTAACTCAAACATATCACTAACATTTCCCACAATTAGCTCCTTGAAATAATACTCACGTCCTCTCCTTCATGAGTAGCGAATCTCACATGTGGCATAGGTTGGTGGGTTGGTGAAGCATCCAAAGGAGGGTGCATCTCTCTTTGGAGAGGTGGTGCCTCCTCATTGTAGTCACATCCAACCAATCCCTTAATCTTCTCAAGCTAGCTCAAGAGAACTCGCCATCCTCTTCAAGTAAATAATGTGCCTCCCCTGGGTTGGTTACTGTATAAAAGCGAGGGCTTCTTCCTCATTTGGGAGTTGCAAGGAACCTCTGCTCATTTGTATTGTTGTTATCATCTGAATAAAATTGAAGGGGAGGCTCATAAGGTGTGGCAATTTTGTGTATGTGTTGTGGTAAATGAGGTAATATTGTTGCATTTTTCATGTCTTGCATAGATAGTTAGTCTAGCTTATAGGGCTTTTGTGGCACATGAGGATGAACATTTGAGGTTTTCAATTTGTTTATCCATTACTTTGCTTTAGAGATTTGAGAGTTTATGCTTTATTCAGTTATATTTCATGATCTTTTGGATTTCTAACAATGGGTGTACCAAATCTAATGTATCTTTTGTAGGTTTGATAAGTGTGCAAGATATTAATATTGAGTGACAGGTTGAGCTAAGTTGGATTGGCCATTCCTTGAAACCTGTGTTGGATGAACACATGAACACTCTTGCTCTCAACAACAAACCCTCCAAGCTTGCACAAGGATTCAAAGCTTGAGCAAGATCTGTCTTCTTCTCTTTCTCTCAAACTTTAAACTTGCTTCTTGGTTACCTTTGAAACAAGCTAATTTTATTTAAAAGGTCTTATCATACAAAGTTAAGCTTGTGCATGTAACTAGATCTAAAATACTTTTGAATCACAATCTTAAGCCTAGATCTAGTGTTGTTTACTTAGTACTTGAAGTAGTATAATTTTCCAATTTTTTGCAAGTACTAAGTAGTGTATTTTTTTATTGTATTTTTGTACTAATCTACTAATTCGCAATCATTAGCTTGTTGGTTTTTAGCAGGTTGAAGGAAAAAGTGAAGCAAATGTTGTCGAATTTTTGGTCATCCGAAGCACAAATTTTTATGGAAGCAAAATTTGTAAGCCTTTTTTGATCATTTTTCAAGATAAAAAAGTGGCACCATTCATAAAAACCAGATTGTAATAAAGTTAATAAAAAGAGCAAGTGGGATTACGGCTCCGACACCCTCCTTCCCCCATTCGGGGGCAGCCTGTATCTATCCATTTATTTGCTTTATACCCCCACAGTATTAAAGTAATTTCATTTTTTTTGCAATTAAGTAGATCAATCATTTCGCTTTAAGTTTCATCTTTTTTTTCCTCGCAAAATCGAATACTAACCCAGCCTTGCTCTCCTGAGTACGGTCTTAAGACCTGAAAGAGACTCTTGGTTGTAGTAATTAGAAATCTTTCTTTCCATATGTTTTTTATTTTGAAACTAACATCCTTTCTCTCTCGAGTACGATCTTAAGACTTGAAAAGAGATTCTCGGATTTAATAATCAAGACAATTATTGCATTAAAATCCTTAAAAATAAACTAAGGCTACGTTGTGTATGCTTTACAACTCTGCGGTTCAACCCACTAGTTGGATGCATCAAAAGCAACGGGAGTGACTAGTTTAATTAGGTTCACACCGCAATAAATATCTCAAGGTGAAAATCCAACACCTCGATTCAATCTCTTGTGGGGATATTTCACAGAGGAAGCGGGAACCACCCACTAGTTGGATGCATCAAAAGCAACAGGTGTGACTAGTTTAATTAGGTTGACACTCCAATAAATATCCCAAGGTGAAAATCCAACACCTCGATTCAATCTCTTGTGGGGAAATTTCACAGAGGAAGCAAGAACCACTAGGTAGTGATCTAGGGATACCATCAGGATGAACCCTCAATTGGTGTAGTGTTGGACACCTCCTAGAGACTGATCCATCCCACATTTCTTTGCGTGGATCCACATTTGATAAATTTTTTGGACATACTCCTCATACCGTCAGGTATATCTAGAGTGTCTTTCACTTTCTAATCCACTTATCTAAATCCACTTTTAACTTAAAACGAACCAAGAGACATTTGCAAAAACACTTTACGTTTTCAGCAGTGTCGCACCATTTTATTTGACTCCATTGGCACTAATCTCCATTTGCAACGATACTTTACATTTGCTTAATATCAGTTCATCAAGGTTGCTTAATTTTTATATGTTGATGTTGTCTTTTATATGTTGTTGAAATACTTCTGATCTTTGCAATAATCTTTATTCGGTAATTTACTTCAAAAAACTCCTAAAAAACTTCATCCTAGACAACTAAAAACTTTTAAGAGGCTTAGTAACTTTTTATAGGGACCATCCCCCTTGGCTTCGTTAGGATTTTGCCTAAAAGGATGAGTCAGGACTCAAGCTTAGGTGATAGCACCTGACTCGAGACTTGCCCCCAATGACACACCAAGCAACTTGAAGATTACCGCTGTGCTTCCCCCCAAGGGGGTGTAAGGCGGCAACAAGAAGCATAGAATAAAGTGGACTGTGGAGTAAATTTTTTCTAGATATGATACTTAGAAAAACGGAATAACGGGCTTTGCATTGTTTAAAAATGCAAATGCATCACTTTATGTTTTTTTTTTTTTTTTTTTTGAATAGGGGAATCGGCAACTAGGGCCGGGCTGGTACTCGCGTGACACTGGGTCCAGGGATCCATTCCCGCTACCACTATAAACCTAGGTGCCCCACACCTGCCGCAAGACATGGGACATGGTTAAACCCGGGTGGGATTGATCTCGTGACCTCCAATTTACAACAACTTCATTACAACGGAACTGCCAATGAGCCACACCCGTGCAGGTTGAACTTTTAAATTAAATTATGATATAAAGGTCTCTTATGCAAGGCTTTACTTAAATGCCTATCTTATTTGCTGAAGCTGAAAAGGGAATGGTTTAACTGCTGATATCTTCATTTGGCTGACGACGAGTTTAAAAGGTTGCATATGTTGAAGAACAACAGATAATTATTGAATATCACTTTGCCGAGGACACCGAGTTGTTTGTGGAAGGTTTTGAAGCTGATGTAGAAAAGACAGTAAACAGAATTACAGTGGCATTATTAGTGAACACAGTAATGGAAGTTATGGCTATACATAGCAATGGTTTCACAATGCCATACTATAGAGAGCATTGAATCATCTTTGTTATGAAAACTGCCCTTTGACCCATAGGAACATTTTCCTTGTGAGCAATGAGACATTGACCTTAATTTCCATGCTTAGCATAAAAACATTTTGCCTTCTTCAAAGTACAAACCAAAATAAAATGACAAAATCACCAAGCTATCTTAGAGTTTAAAAGATTATGAAATTCTTAGTAGTTGTTCTTACTTGATAGTCTTCATATCCTGCTGCCATGGCATCTTCAAGTGCTGAAAGACCTGCTTCTATCTGCACAGTGCAAAGTTCAATCTGAAAACTTTAGCAGGGTATGTTTTCATTCAATCATGGCATTAACCCTTTGTAAGTTAAACTTTTACATAATTGTGGTATCATAAGGCACTTTTTCGTAAAATGGAACATGAAGTTTGAATAAGCAATGCAAGCAAAAAATGAATGGGAGTGTCATCATCACTAACAAGAGTTATAACTTGAAAATAAAAAAATCCAAAACAAAAATGTTGAACATAGTTCTAGATGCAAACATAAGTTATTCTACAGATATTACTGAGTTGCTTCATTTTACCTCAACTATATTTTTGCTCCCAATATGAAACCAGGTTGCCGGTGAGCATTTTCACAGCACATAGGCAGACATCGTCATGATACATTGGAGAGCAGCTATTAAATGTTGTTGGAAGCTAAGATGTGATAGATATTGCTAAATGCTAACCATAATTAACATAATATTTAGACTTAGGCATTAGTGTGGCCAATGTAGACATTAGACTAAATAATAAAGTGCATGCAATTAAGAAATACTCCTGTACTTAGAAAAGTTATGTCAATATGTCCAAAGCATTGTACATATAGCCGCCTTCTTTAATAAAATATTACACCACACCATGCACACACTTTTTTGTTCTTCAAAAATCTCTTTGTTCCACATGTATCAGAGCAAAAAGAGGCCAGGAGCCTGTGTTAACCAAGACAAATCAGAAACCAAAGGTCCAGGACATGTGCACAAGAAACTTGTGTTGTGGTCCTGAAGCTAAGGCAAGTTAAAGTTTTCTATTTAATTTTATTAAGGTTCTGTTGAGTCTTGACACCAAAACCTGCACTGCAGTAGTCCATAGAGACTCGGTGCAACTCTAGACACAACACTCATGTCTTAGCATTCATGTCTCTTGCTTTGCGTTGGTTAATGCAACATCAAGGGGGTATCTCTATCCCTGCCGATGACCAAGGGATTGAGTTAATGAGAACAAACATGGCTCAGTTAGCAGATAAAGCACACAAAAGTAAAACTATCAATTTTATGGAGGGATCCAGGAAGCTAGTGCTTGCTGTGGGTCATGGAGTCAAGTAGAAACAAGAGCCATGTCTGTATGGTGATGGAGAATTCCAGTGAGGTGTTTCCAAAGGATGGATCTCGCCAGAGCAATGTCACTTGAACCATATGATCAATGCTGAAAATAGAGCCATATCCTGGTTGCTCAAAACGTGATCCAGGGAGTCCATACTTTACCCTACAAGCCCTCGGGGTTAAGAACAACCATTCAGATTTGCAACAGCTTCATTGAATCCAGGGGAGGAATACCCAGATAATCTCATGAAACTAACTTAATCACACAGA
Organism: Pseudotsuga menziesii; assembly: GCA_001517045.1. NCBI lineage: Eukaryota > Viridiplantae > Streptophyta > Pinopsida > Pinales > Pinaceae > Pseudotsuga > Pseudotsuga menziesii. The sequence goes on from LPNX011168945.1 coordinate 118,177, forward strand.
ACAAGAAAGCTGCAAGCATCAATCAACCAAATTCGATAGACAGGAACAAGAAAGTTGCAAGCATCAGATTTGTAACAGCTTCATTGAAACTAGAGGAATACCCTCATAATCTCATGAAACTAACTTAATCACACAGAATGAGAAAGCTGCAAGCATCAATCAACCAAATTCAATACACAGGAATGAAAGAGAAAGTATGTGGACTAGGCACTCAAGTTTTTATTCATTATAAAGACATTTTGAAATTACAAGTAAACTGAGATGCAATCTCAAGACATCCAACCCTGTTACAGTGAAAGTCTCTCATTTAATAGACCCCTTCCTACTTGGAAACTCCGCCCTCCATGCTGTCCAAAGATAGCAAACAGATACACTCCAATTCATGTGCCCCTGCAACTACAATCCATGATGCATACTCCACCTGCTGTCCAGAATAGTGTGAAACTGCCCTGCAGCTACTCCCTAACTGCTGTTCAGCTCTAGCATGTGTTATCCACTTATTTGTACCATAGTTGGATTACCTGAAGAGCCGCCATTTGAAAAACATGATAAATGTTTGTGTTCCAGTGTATCAGATGATCCGCCATTTGTGCCTAGCCAGTTTTGGCTAGTTAGTTTTTGTTTTAAGTAATTATGACCATGGTCCCGTGGAGTTTGTAATAAAATGTGCTAGTAAGGTGTTTTGAGTGGTTTGGTCTCCTAAGACATAGAATTTCAACTAAGGTATTCCAGGGAGTTTTTTGCCCTTATCAATTATGCTTTGCCTATAGCCAAGTATAATCGACGAGGTTTTCTCCCGCTTCCTCCAAAGCTGGAATGCCCGATTTTGAATTCTGGGCCTTCGAGGGTTATTAGAGCCCAACTGAGTATGTATAAACCTACTAGATATTATTAGAATAGACTATGGTCATGTCCCAAGTCACTAGGACCCTCAGAAAAAATTCCGAAAAAATTTTAACGAACGCGTTGGATTTTTATTTTTTTAATGTTTTAATTTTTCATAAGTTTTTAGTTAAATTTTTCCATAGTTTAAATGGAAAAATTTCAATTTGTAATATGCCAGTCATCCAAAACCCGAATTCAGTGATTGAAGGCTCTAACCTTAAGCCAAAAATCATTCATGATCAGTCGGCCAGCTATCTCCAAGTTTTAGAAGTTCATTCAGCCTCATAATTAATAATTTCTCAAAAAAGTCATTTACGGAGAAACTATTAATTAAAATATTAAAAATGAATATTTTGGAGAAAATAAAAAACTCTCCAAAATAAACCAAATTGAATAAAATAAAAGGCTAAATGACATGGCACAGAACATTTATGATGATTCCAATCAATATCAGCCAGTTTTAGATCAAGTATCGGAGTGTAGCAGTTGAACTATCAGTCAGAAATTTGTCCTCTTTGGTCAAATTTGTTTTTGGTTGAAGTGTGGGTTATCTATTGGTTGGGTGATCATTACGAGGGAGGATGAGCCACCTCACCCCCCCTCATTACTCCAACACTCAGTTGCAGCTCAGTTCAACTCCAAATCATCATGCCGAGCTCATTCAATTACTTCGGTGTTACTCTTAGTCCGGATTTAGGGATTTGAGCCCTATTTTCTTTCCTTTTTGTATAAGTAGAGGCTCTTTTGAGCTCTACAACATGGGATTTTTGGCATAGAAGCTCTGGAGAATTTCTATTGTAATATTTTGCTTAAGATTGAAAAAAGTTGATGACTTTGGAGGTCAAAGCAGAAGTTCTATGTTGGTCATGATTCACCGTGTGAGGTGATAGCTTTCTTTGCTCCTTTCTTATGGATTTTTAAGCATTTGGTTGTGTAAATTTTGAAGGCCAACAATCTAGCACTATTTTATATAACCTATGCTTTTCTCTTGAAGATTGTATGCTTTCAGGTATCGTCCGATATACAGGGGCTATTTTAAGGTTAACATTCATTCTGCAGGGTTCCACAAGGAGTCATTTGCTTTCAGGAAAATCAAGAAGCATAAGCTTCTTTGCCTAATCCATCAAGTAAAAGAAATCTTTTCGGTTACTTTTTCAGTTTAATCTTAGTTTCTCCTTTCTCCAATATTTCCATGTATCTCATGTTTGTTTTGACCTGAGAAAGTAGCTTGGGATTTGATTCCAAGTGCCACATAATTTTGTGGCTACTTCTCTTTCCCCACTAGCATCCTTGCGTACATCCAGCTAGTCTAGACGGTTTCGAGACTAGTGCTTCTAGTGGTCACCTTGTTCGGAGGTTGATTCCACCTTTTTGTTGATTATTGAGTGATTTTCCCCCTTCTTCTAGGTTGGATTTGGCTTCCTTCCACCTTGTTGTGTGCTTTTTTTTCTTGGTTTTCTTTGCTGCCCCATTTTCACCATTTTTTGCAGCTCATTGATTTTCTTGTTCGCTGCCCTATTCTTCCCATCTTTTGCTTTCAATTTCCTGGTTTTATTCCTCCTTTTTTTCCCTCTTTTCTCCTTTGTTTCGGCCTTCTTTTGCCCCCTTTTTTTGCTCTTTTCTATCTTCTTCTTTTGCCCCTTTTTGCAAGTTTGAAGAAAGGGTTTTAAATAAAAAGTAAATCACTCTCCTTTTTACATAGAGTCCAATAAAGAAGTTTCATGTTTTATTTCAAAAGTCCTTTCAAAGGTTGAATTCCTAAAGGCAAGTTGTAAATTTCAATAAAGTTTATCTTTTGTTTGAATGGGGTTTTTAAGCCCCCACTCTCAGCCTCCCCCATTTGGGGAGGTTTGTGGTGTTCTTATCTTCTTATGTGCTTAGATTATATGTGCTTTTACTTAGAATAATTGCATTATTTCTCTTAGAATACTAATTGTTAGATTAGCCCATTTTGCTTCATTAACTAAGTAGATTACTTCATCTTTTAAAGTTTTTTATCTTTCAAATAAGTAAATCAACTGTTTAAAGTATAAATCTCTTGAATCTCACTTTGTGGATTAAGAGTGCTCTCTATCGAAGAGTTGTCTTTTATTTCGGTTTTTACTTACCTCCATGCTCTCCCGATTAAGGCCTAAAAAACCTGAAAGAGATTCTTGGGTAGATTAGTCTTTTTATTGTTTTATAAGTTAATCAATTAATCTCTAAAGTTTCTTGAACTTGCCGTAATCCAAGTCAAGAGCACTCTCTATCGGAGAGCATTCCCACTGCATACCCTTGCATCAAGCATATAGTTTAGCTAAGTCTCTTGAACAGTTGTCATAAGACAAAGTCAAGAGTGCTCTCTGTCGGAGAGTTTTAATTAATTTACTTAATAAAATTCTCCAACTCACATTTTCCTGCTAATTAATTTACCTCGTTGTTTCCTTGCCGGAGTATGCTCTGATCGACCTAAAAAATCGGAGTACCAAGAAACGGCATTGGATTGTTAATCTTACAAGACTCATCTTAATAAAATTTTACCCTGTAACCAACGCACCGATGTTGTAGAAAATTTCCTAAGTTTTTCTTAGTAAAGGCACCGGAACTCCCCGCTGTCTAGAGTCTCAGCGAGCTGGTCAATCTTCGCGATACCAGCCTGAGATACTGGGCGAGCCGTCATGTCTCCAACGAATTAACTTGGAAGATTTTCTCGGCTATTGAAACCTTTCGCTGAAGCCCTAAACAAGACCATTTAAAACACTTAAAATATACCAAGAGCACTTCCACAACGTTACATCCACTAGCTTTATTTCAGGACTTGGTTTTATTTCCTAAAGCATTGCAAAGCTTTGACTCCATAAAAGCACTGGTCTATTAATCTATGCGTGATTGTTACATCTGGATCACTTGTCTTTAGCTCATTTAAATCTTTATCTGTGAATGCATCTTTATCTTATAAAGTCTTGATATATTGTTCATCTTTTAATCCAGTGCAACAACGTGGATTGTTTTTTTTTTGTGCTTGAGATTCATAATTTTAATCATTTCTAATCACAATAACTCCTAAACAACACCCATCCGCATCCAAACATCAAAAACTTAACTTAAACATTGAGCCATAGAAAACTCTTTGTTAGGGACTACCCCCCTTGGCTTCGTTAGGAGTTAGCCTAAACGGAGGAGCTAGGAGTAGGTGACAGTACCTGGCTCTGTGCTTGCCCCCAAGGTCACACCTCTCCCACTTTCCTAAGTGAGGAGACAACTTTTGGAAGATTTCTGTTGCTGGTGTGCAATTGGCGGACAACAGCATGCACATCTTTTAACTTTCAAGTAAACCTCAGTTATAGTTACTAAAGAGGGTGAGGACTACTGCGCACGACACCTGCATGTAATCAGCGTTGAAGGGATAAGAGGAGAATCCACAACCTCATGCATCTTTCTTTAATTTGCTAAAAATATCAACCACTTCCACACTAACTGAAACACACATTGAGAAACAACCAATCTTAGCAACATTCCAAATATACTCTATCCATTCTTTTGCATGATTTGCTTAACTAACAAAAAGATGATTCTAGGCTGCCCCTCCTTCCTTCAAGCCTGTTACCCCCCATGTTGACACAGATGCCCACAGGCACAGCATTATGCTGAAAGCAAAGAGTACAGACTTGGGCATAAAAAGGTGATGGAAATTGTTTCGTATCAAAGTGAAGCGGAGGGTCAAGAAACAGGTTCAACCAGTCAGATACTTATCATTAAAGGTTATGTGTGCAATCAACATACACTAAGTAAATGATCTGGATCTGATAGTCACCTACAGGCATCCTGAACATTATTCTTTGATCACTAGCTCTGGCAGAGTTGTCCAAATAGAATTGCAGCTGTTATTCAGAAGCAGACTAAAATTGTAAAACATCTTTGACCATTCTGAAGGTAGATTCATGGTTTCAGTGATATATACAACAGTCTATAGCAGCTATAAAGCACAATATGTTTTATTAGCAGATCTGCGTAATAAATGACCAATCCTGCCAGCACTTTGAGACAACCAGCATCATGAGATATGTTTCTAATTGGCACATACAAGCTGTTCCAGATTGAAAAGCCCTTGATGCTCAGGCACATAAAATGATGACTAGGTTCTCTTTCAATTACACAAACAGAAGCCCCGGGTCATCCTAGTCATAATTGTGGCTTCAAAATTGCAGGTGTTTGAAAGAATATCTTGGTTTAAGAAGCATTGAGTTGTTCCTAGAATGAAATATGAAGGTGGAAGCAATCCTGTTTGAGCTTCCTTGTTAGCATCGGGAATATCAAGTTGGAAGCAAAGCTTTTCTATAGACTTATAAATCTTATCTCAGAATCAAAGATAAAGACAGACAAAATTGCGATTTTTAATGGAGGCCGTCTCATCATTTGTAAGGCTCGAGTTGGAAATTTGGTTCGTGTTCACCCGATTTTAATCAGACGGAGAAGATCTTCACCATGCCCAGATTGTGTGGTTTTCATTTAGCTGCCCATGAGGTTCCACGTTTAAGTGTCGAGTTCCATCCTTCATTTGGACGTGATTTACTGCATATAAATGGGCTATAACTCAGATATCGGCGTAATTCTTCAAATTTTTCCTTGCGTACCCCACAACTGTAAAGCTAGGTGTTACCACCTGAGTTGTACTCAATTGGACTTTTAACCGATCAGCCAAAGATGAACAATTACTTGTTCAATTTTCAAGTTCAGAAGTCCTTGCAGGCCTTCCTAGGCCATTTTTTTAATATTTTTAACATGTTCATACCCCATGGGGAATTGTAATAAAATGAGTTAGTATGATGACTTTATGTAAAAGGTTTTGCTTCTTAGGACTTATTTATTAATGCATTATTCTAGGGTGTTTTTTTCCTTGTTAATTATTTATTGTTTTTAAGCGATAAATAATTTTCGAGTTTTTCACCCAAACCTCCAAAGCTGGAATACTCGCATTATTAATTAAGCCTTAGGAGGTTATTAAAACCTATGTGTCGATGTATATTACCATGCTAATCATTATTTTGAGTCATCATGAACATGTCCTAAGTCCCCCATAGGTTTTTTTAAATTTCCAGAAAAATTAATTTTTCTGTTTTTACAGGCTTATTTTTAATAAGTTAATTGTAAAAATGTAAAATGTCATAAAAGTGTGGCTAGGAGGTTGTTTTTGCCATGGAGTTGCTCATTTTCTAACTCAGAGCACCCATTTAACCCCTAAACCCACTTTCCTAAGTTTTCGAGTAATTATTTAACCCCAAAATTAATAATTACTCGAAAAACCCAAAAACCCAAGAAAAAATGAAATATTAAAAAATTCGGCAATTAAAAAAATAAAAAATAATTGCCAAAAAAGAGTTGCGTGACTTGGCAAATCATTTTGGCAAGTAACCGGGCAAGAGGGAAAAGTCAGATGTTGTCAATTTGGGGAGTTTTTTGAGTTTGGAACTTTCCTCTCCAAGTGGGGGAGCACATCCCAAGAGAGATGGAAGTTTGGGTGATGTGGATGATTTTTGGTGATCTGGATTCCAAAGATTTGGAAGTTGCTTCTCCTTTTGCCTTTATCCAATTCATTCCAACCTTTCTCCAACCCATAACCAACTCACTTGGAGCTAGCACATCCTTGAGGAGATGCATTCCCCTCTCTTTGCCAAATTTCTATTTAAGCAGACAACCTCTCTTCATTTTGGACGGATGATTTGGGCATTGAACCTTTTCTCTTGTATGTTATAATTTTCATCATTGTGGAATAAAGTGAAGGCTTTGGAGGCATACTTGTGTCGGGCATTAGTGTGTGGTGATGTCTTGCTGTGTATGAGGTATAATTGTATCGATTTCTTGTTTCATTCTTAGTTGTTCTAACCGGCTTTTCTTAAGGATAAATAAGTAGTTTCTTATTTGTTTCTTGAGTTATTTATGCAAGTAGATCTTAGATTTGTATGTTTTACTTGTTTGTATGCATACTATCTAGTTTTCCTTTTTCTTAAATACTCTCGGATATAACGCTTTGGTGTAGTATTGTTCAAATTTATGCAGGAATATCTAGCGTGGAGGATTGATGGATCTTGTTTGATTCCACCACATCTCTGCGATTTGTTTTGAGAAGATTCAAATCCCTCTGCTCTCTACTTGAGGACTCCATTGCCCAAGCTTCAAAGCTTTGGGGCATCTTTCTTTTCCTTCATCCGTCACATTAAGAAATTTAAATTTTTGGTTACTAGTTTTCAATTTGCATATTCAAATCCCACTGAAATATTGAAATATCTTATCTTTCTGATTTATATATGCAAATTTAAATATTCAGATCTAATTATTAAAGTATTATTGTACAGGATCTGATTGCAAGCAAGTACTAGTTTGATTCTAAAAATTTCCCATCTTTAAAGTACTTAAATGTTCTTGATCAAATTTTTATGTTTTAACCTGATTTCCTATCATATTTAATAAAAATTTGTTCGCTGGTTTGCAACAAAGATTGGTTTGATAAAGAGGCATTCTAGCGAAATTCTGAAGATCCGAGTCAAATCGGAAGCCCCTCTTCTCATACTTCTTCCATTAGCCATTTATCAAAGCCCTTTAATTGTAAAAACTTGTTGTTCTTATTCTACAAAGGAACGCAAGTACTTCTTTCTTCTAGTCATTGTAAAAAAGAGAAGCAAGTGGGAAGCCAAGTGCCCACACCTCATCCCCCCAGGGGGGATTCATACTGTTTCATTTTTTTAGTTTTTTTAGTTTTTCTTTATTTTTTCTAGTTTATTTTAAGTTCCTAAAGTAAAATTAATCAATCTGGCTGTGTTCTTGGTAAAGAGAGTATCTACATTGAGATTTTAAAAACTCACACTTAGCTTTAAAAAACTTAAAATATCCAAGACTTCAAGGCCCCGTATGCTCTACACCGTCGTAGCTTGCCTAATCAGTTGGTTGTGTCAGAAAGGGATAAGAGTTACTAGATTTAATAGGAAAATACACAAGTGATTTTCTCGAGAACTCAGGAAGTTGCAAAGGGTAACTACTACAGAGTCAGGGGGTTACTCCAAGCAGGTTCATCCTCGCCCCGTTGGACACTTGTTATTACTGCTTTAGCACTCAGTTCGAAGGGACTTGACTTGTTGGGCCAAACCCACAATTAACCCATGCCCTTAATTACTCACTTAATAATCTTAAAATTGACCAACTGAGACATCTGCAATACTTCACGAGACTTCACTAGCAACCCTTACACAAGCACTCCATTAGCACTGGTCTATTTTGGCAATCTTATTTATTTTTATGCTTAAGTTAATTTATGTGTTGTGTGGAATGTTATTTGATGTGCTAGTTATTTATATCATTTGCAGTTCATCTTAGTTGTGATATTTTATTTCATCTCATCTCCTAGACTAATTGTTTTATTTCATAGATTAAACGCCATAGTTTATTTTACTAGGGACCACTTCGCTAGAAGAGAGCCTAGACGAAGGAGTCAAGATCAAGTGACAACACTTGACTCTTGCTTGCCCCCAAGGTCGCACCCAGTGGCTTGAAGATTTATGCCACGTGACCCGAGGTGCGAATTAGGCGGCGACACTAGGCACGCCAACGGTGGTGACAAATGAACCGGGGAGAAGGAAGTTCTCCTGGTGTGGAGTTCCGATCTGGAAATCATCTCAGCTCAAACATTTAGTGCCATCAGCCTTTATCAACGCTTTTGTAGATATTCTTGGCATTCCAAGCCAGCTCGTAAATCAACCTATTGACAGTTGGCGTAGATTTTAAGATATAGAGATGGTGCATAGGTTAATGTTGAGTTAATCGACAAATAAATTCCTTCATGCTTGGCGGCCCTGCACATTTTCGTGTGGAGTTTGGAGCCAAAATTTCTTTTGGCAGTTGGTTACAAGATGGAGTTCCACGTTTTATTTTGTTGACTGACAACCATTTTGGGTAAGCTTCATGGTCACGTAGATTTTGAGCACACCCGTTGGTGACAAATGAACTAGGGAAAAAATGAAGTTCTCTGGTGTGACAAACCAAATCATCAGATCTCGATATAGAAATCATCAGCGGATTTCTTCACGAGAGGCTTGGACCCACGTGTCCATAGGCATTGACAGCAAATTACATGGATTATCTTTGAGCAGAGTCACGATTTACTGCGAGCATCACCATTTAGCTGCTATTGGAGAGCGTTATGATCCGTACACCTGGAAGCACCAACTCAAAAAAGATTCGATTGCATGGTGTATCCATTTCATATCTATTGCATGCAACTGCTCGGGGTGAGCTTCACGATTTTGTTGAGTTTTAGGAGCAGTTCACAGGTCAATGTATCTTTGTCTTGTTGCCACGTTGAAATTTGGAGCGACTGACCCACGTCTTCATTAACTGCCCATTGCTTGAGAACCATTTTTCAAAAGGATTCAATTCTTGATAGTGAGATGGTGCCTTTGGTTGAGTGGGTATTTTTAAAGCCAGATCACTTTAATAAAAGTCTTGACTCTTTTGGATAGTTGATGAGCTAAAGTGATAGTTACACTTTAGTCTTGTATGAGTTACATTTCTAAAGTGAAGCTTTGAGTTTTTTCGATTAGAGAGAAAATTGGATTTAAGATCCTACTTTTTCTCTATTATTTTATTATTTTATTTTATGAAAGTTTTCTTGAGTCTATAAAGAAGATAGTCTCTTTCATTGTAAGGGTGGACAAAAGTTGGGAGGATTTTTTCCCAGATCTTAATAGAAAATCATTCAAAGTTGTTTATGGACATGTATGGGAGCACTATCTTGAATGTGTGGCGTAAACTTGTGAAGCTTCAATGATTGTGAACATTGCTAGAGCTTACATTTTCTTTCTATGTTTGTGCCGAAGACCATAGACGGATGCTACCACCGCATTGGAAGGTGAAAATCCTTAGTAGTTGCTAGCCTTTTTCCCTTTGTAAGCATGTAACACGGGCATCATTTTTGCATTTAATCTAGTTTGATTGTGTAATCTTGATCTTTTGTGTGCATAGCACCATAGTGGAAAAAATCGCCGATTTTTTTGGCGATGTCCTGAAAAATCGCGATTTTTTCTGCCTGCCGATTTTTCGGCCTAAAAAATCGGACATCGCGAAAAATCGGGAAAAATCGGCAAATAGGGGAAAAAATCGGTAAGCAAATTTTGACCCTGTTGAAGTACAAAATTTGCATTTTTTAATGCTTGCCGCGGTTTGCCAATTTTTGCCGATTTTTTCGTCGATGTTGCCAAGAAGATGTTTTCTGGACCCTTGCCGATTTTTTGCCGATGCATAGCACATCTCCCACAATTAGGAGGAAGTAAACCTAGTAACCATAACTCGACTAAGCAAGGTTGGCTCAATCATGCGGTCTCTCCCCCTTAGTCACATATGACACAAGGCCCTCTTGAGTTCTCTTTTTTACTCCATTCTCCCCTTTGATGTACTGGCACTGGTCTTTTCTTGAGGACTGATCCCTCCCTTCATCCAAACACCTATTCAAATTACCTATTATAGTACAACTGTTTCTCTAAGGCAACCTCTTCAATTAACCTTGCTCGTCATTGCATCTGCCTTAGAGATCCTAACCTTAGGGAAGCCCACCTTGAGTTGGAAAAGAGCCAACCTAAAGCAATGAAGAGAGGAGTGTGGTGATAGTGGCTTCTCTTTTCGTAGTTTCCATCAGGGTGGTGTACCTACTTTTGGGCTTTGACACATGCACGCCAGTCAAGAGCAGCAACATTTTTGGCATCGTTGCCAGGGACAAAATCCAGCTCCCAAAGATTTGAAGACTATGCTTCATTGGCATTTGTGGAAGATCATATTGCAGATCTTGTTTCACACATGGCAACTCCAAGAAGGTACAAAGCCCTTGTCCTTTTGCAAATCTGAAGACTTTATTGGGTGTAGAGGTGAGAACACCCATAAATCTAAAGGCTTTCAAGCTCACCTTGGTCACTCCATAGTTCGGTTTGAGGTATGACTATATGCATATTGCAGATTCAGTACTTCATTATTTGAGAATATGGATGATAAAAAGGAGAAACTTCGTGCTCTTTTGCACGAAGCCTTCACCCCGCTAGATTTTTCAAATGTCTATGGATTTCCTATTGATTACTACAAAAGATTACATAATGTTATTCCATAATTCTTTGGAAATGATGAGAACTCAGCAATCTGTCATATTGTTTCTTTCTACAAGTTGATGGTAGATTTCAAGGTTTACCATGAGGATTATCTCATGATCGTATTTGCTTTAACCTTGGAGGGGGGTGCACAAAATTGGTTCTATGGCTTTTGGGACGAAGGCATAGACTCAGTGGCAAGGTTTTTCGAGAAGTTTCTCCTTCGTTGGCATGAAGGAATAGTTGATGACATTAAACAATTAGCCAAAGAGTACGATGCCCTCCTCCTGAGGAGACATCTTGACTCTAAAAAAGAGATTCATGAAGAGTACTTTGAAGATCAAAGAGGACACCCTGAAGAACACATCATTGATGACCCAATTGAAGAAGCATTACAAGATTCTTTATTTAAAGATAGTGCAGAAGAACCATCTGATATTGCAATTGAAGATATGGAGTTGGCTCATATTTATGTCACTGAATATATTCCTGAACGGCTTTATGATGAAAATTTGGATCTGCCTCGAGAACATCCCATTAAAGGTAATAACATTTATTTTGAAGATCATCTTAAGCAACCTTATGATGGAGTTTTGTATTTGAGCCCTATCAATCAATGGATAGAGACTTCTTGTGCATATTCTTCTTGCCAAAACTTTGATAGTTTTTTCTATCCTAGCAGTTTGATGCTTCAAATCAGCCTTTTCCATGAGCAGATCATAGGACAGAGTTGTTTAAAGGCGAATATATCTTTGTTTTCTTCACTGATCCAGAAGGACCTTTGAAGTTGGTCAAAAGCAAAGTATTCAAAATGTGAAGTAAAGCTTACATATACGAAGAGCTCGTCAAGAGATTTCCGGCAACGCTCGTTTCGTGTGAAAAGGCCTTCGGTTACAGAAGTTATCGAAGTTTGAAGTTTCGACAAAATGGTTTAGAAAAAGGCAAAAAATGGGTAAAATTGGCAAAAAATTTAATTAAAATATTGCTTGGAGTCTATGGGAATTGAACCCAAGACCTCCATATATCCCAAATCCTTCACAAGTTGCGCCAGCCAAGGTTCCTATCGGTAGTTCTTGTTAGTCACGTGTCAAGACTCAAAACGTTTATTTAAGTCTGAACATAAATTACTTTGGAAAAGGGGGGGGGGGGGCATCGAGGGCCGATAAGATTATAACCAACGTATCAACCAACCAATACCTTGTCACCATATTATATGCTACACCTCATCNGCCAAACCTTTGCCAACAAACATTACCATATGCCACAAACCATATGTTACTATATGCCACGAACCATATAAATAATACATGCCAACAAAAACATGTGATGGGAAGAGGTTCGCGGGATTTGAACCCGTGACCTCCTCCCCTATTGCCAGTGATTTAACCAACGCGCCAAGCCTGCCACTTATGGTGGAAGTTGGTATTTAATATTTTTAAATTAAAATCATATTTAAACCATGGCCAGAGCCACGAACAAGACACAAGAGCACTCCCGAGTTTGGCACAAATTTCGATGTAGGTACAAGGCACGGAGTTCAGGGCACCGTACAACCATTAATGGGCACGAATCCCGAGGCATGAATCTGTATTGTTTTGTCTTGTATGCAGATTGAGTTTCTCGATTTGTGTGCTAGAGGAGATCTCAAGCAAACATAGTCGACTTCATACTCCCTTTTCCCAAAATTTCAAGATGGACATAGTGGTGCAGTCTGTTTCTGAGTTTGACTGAAAGAAAACAGAGGTGTTTCCAGAACTCATGTATGTAAGCCTTTTGAAGACTAATAAAAATCAGCCTTCCCATTGTAAGTGGCCCGTAGACGTAGCCTAAGAGGGGTGAACTCCGTTATTATCTGTTGTCTATATTTCATGGTTTGCATAGTGTTTATTTGCTTATGTGTGTATGTTAAGCATTTAAAATTCATCGTTTAAAGTCTGTTTAATGAGTTTAAAGCATACAATTTTTCACATGCAAACAATGGTTACAAAGATCCTGTAATTTTCATATCAAGTTTGGTATCAGAGCTTAATAACCATTGCATTGTGAGTTTATGTTAACAAGATCCAAGCTAAAGCGAGGTGAAGGTGCGCATGAGGCCTTTAATCCCAAGATTGGATGTGCACATCGAAGAGAGAAAATGACAGATGAAGAATATCGAGAAGAAAATGAGAAGGCCTTCCGCAAGGCTTTCTATCAGATGGCAGACGGAGTAGAGAAATTGTTTGCAGATTATCAAGAGAGAATGGAAAAGATGAAAACAAAGAAGAAGAAAACAAAGAAGGAGAAAACAGAGAATAATGCTTTGGGAAAAGGAGAAGACCCTTCTGAGCCTTCTTCTCCATATTCTTCTTCCTCTTCTGAAAGCTCCATTATTGTTTCTTCAAATCCAAAGAAACAACCTAAGAAATAAGTCTGATTTACCTTATTTGAAACTTGATATTAAGTTTGATTTGCCTACATATAATGTTGAACTTAACGCAGAAAAGCTAGACAATTGGATCAGGCAGATTGAGATGTATTGCAAGATTCAAAAGCTTGCAGATGATAAAGCAAAGATCCAGTTGGCTACTTTCCATCTTGGAGGCGCCGCACTCATCTGGTGGGAGAGTAAGACACAGGAAGACCTTACAAAAGGTGAAATTATTTCTTCCTGGTATGAATTTACTGCTGCGTTAAAAAAGCAATTTTATCCATTAGGCTACATACAACAAGCCATGATAGATTGGCAAAACTTAAGGCAAGGTAAAGGTATGAATGTACAAGAATGGCTCAAATCTTAGGAAAACAGCTAAAGCTTCCTTCTCTTTTTCGTCCAACCTACAAAAATCAGCGAGCTATTAGTCCTAAAAGATGCTCAAAAACACTATAAGAGTGTCTTTGAATATCCACAAAAAATTTCCTAAAAAATCCCAAGTTAAATCTATGATAAAAATACATAAAAATAACCAAGGAAAGCAACTTTCCTTGGGATATTGGCTTGCTTTTTGGGCAGCCAATATGATGAGCACTTAGATGCCAAGTTTAACTTTAAACTTCAAAAGGAAAACTACTTCAAGCAAGCTCAAGATCTACTTAACAATACTTGCGAAAAGAGAGCTTTCCTAAAGCTAGATCTACTTGAATAAATAAGACTTTTGAAGAACTTTGGGATCTAAGCTTTAAAACATTTACATACAAGATCTAAAGAAAGATTTAACTTTAAACAAGATAGATCTACATAAGCAAAGAAAGTAACCAAGGGAGAAACTAATTTTTTTTAAAAGAGAAAAAGAGTGAGAAAAGAGCTTGTTGTCGTGAAAGATTCACTCAAAGACTTTGTAGTGGAATGCCGAGGGGATTTTAAAAATGTTAGAAGTAGAGTGGAGTCAAGCTAGATCCACACTTCTCCAAGCTAGATATCTTGTAAACCACTCAAGAGACTTGCAAAAACCCATGAGATCTAGTGATTACATATAAATTGAGATTACAACAACATGCATATAATCTTATAAAACATGTCTGATCTAAATCTCTAAAAATATGTAGATGCAACAAGTAAACTTACTTGCAATATTCTATTCTTAACGATTGAGAGCAATCCTTTTAAGTCAGATTCACAAGCAAGGGCAAGAAATTGAAATGAAAAATAGGTTACCTCATAAGCAAATGACAATTTTCAAATATTGTAACTTTGAAGAATATTCTAAATGTATTTCATTATTGTAATCTATCGGAGATGTTTTATTACTTCGTCAAGATGTTATTATTGTATTTGGTCATCATAGAGTCATGAGGTAAAACCTCCATTGTAAGTCGAGTCAATAAAACCCTCCAGAATATAATATTATATTGCTTTGTGTCTTCCTAAGTGAAGTCGGCCCAGTATGTTTGTTGGGGCTGACCTGTTAGGGAAAAATTCAAGTGGAAGATAAAATATAAATAGAGGTGTGTTCCTCATTTGAACACACACACTTGTGTATAGCGAATAGGAGAGAGAGAGAGAGACATATCTGCAAGGAGAAGGAGCACCTTTTTGGGGTTTTATCTTTGTACTTTTGATACATCTATATAGAGAAAGTTTTGTTGGGTTTTCTTCCCTTAGAGGGTTTCCCAGGATAAATCTGTGTCTATCTTGTCATTGTGTTTCTTTCAGTGATCCTGCACATGCTATTGTAATGAAATTGAATTGAATACTAATGATATTTGGCTAAGCATATGGAATCTTAACATGGTATCAGAGCTAGCCTAAATAGAACAACTTTCACAAGGTGAAACTCTCTCTCATCTCCCTCCGACAAGAAATTAGGATTTCTGTCAAAGATGGAATTTTGGAGATCAGAGTGCATAGAAAGTTGTGCCTCCTTAGAGCGCGTCTATTGAACCCTAGATCGAAATTTTTGAGTGGGTAAACCTTCGGAAAAGTCAAACCCTAGTTTGGCTTTGGAATAGAAAACTTCAGAAAACCAGAAAACCAGAAAACTGCATATCAGAATCTCGCAAGTCAATTTTGAGAGGTGAAGATTTGGAATCTCCAGAAACCAAGTGTACCAGTCAACTCGCCTCAGTCAAGCGCATCTCCTGTTAAGGTCAGTTTTGCATTTTGAGAAATTTCATTTTTTAGTGACCTCCTAGATAAGATGGCTCCAAGCACTAAACTTGAGGATAAGCTAGAAGGCATAGAGAATTTTCGAGCATGGAAATATAGAATTGGTCTCATTCTTAGAGAGAATGATCTTGACAAATACATCAAAGGATAGTTGCAAAACTTGAAGAGGATGAAGCTAAGGAGAACCCACAAGGAGTCTCAACCTCCCAAGAGGTTCCAAAGGACAAGAGTAAACAGCCAGAAAAAAAACTACTTCAACTTTCAACGTTTCAATTGTAACAAGATAGGACACATTGCCAGAAATTGTCCATTGAAGAAATAAGAATACAAGAAGAACAACAAAAGATATCATGCACACCTAGCTGAAGGTGAAGATGAAGAAGGACCTCGGAGAAAACAAGCAAAAGAAGAAGATGCAGAAGAGTATGTATCATTCTCTGCACTCTCTGGTCTGTGACACCTGGAAAAGATACATGGCTTATTGATAGTGGTGCTTCAAAGCACATGACAGGACAAAAGAAAACTCTGTCAAAACTTGAAGAGAAAAACTCTCCTCAGAAGGTATCATTAGGAGATGACTATCGATATCCCATCAAAGGAATTGGTGAAGCCAGCTACAAACTTGATTCTGGAACCCCCATGAAGATGAAGGAAGTCTTATATGTACCAGGTTTGAAGAAGAACTTACTTTTGATCTCAGCATTAGATAAGAAAGGATATAGGGTTGCATTTATAGATGGACAAGTACTTATGTGGCCCAAAGAAAAATCAATTGAAGATGCAGTTGTCATTGGTGAAGAAGAAGGAGGATTATATAAACTCAAGGGACATTCGAAAACAACCCTTGTACATGAGACCACTAGCCCAAGTGAATTATGGCATGGGAGGCTTGCTCACATCAACTACAAAGCACTACCCCATGTGAGCAAAGTAGTGACAGGTTTACCAGATTTGAAGATCGATCATGAAGGCACTTGCAAAGGATGTGCAAGAGGAAAGAATATCAAGAATCTATTTCCGAAAAGAAACAGACTAAAGGTACGTTGGAATTAATTCATTCAGATGTATGTGGTCCAATGCCTTCCACATCCTTGAGTGGTTATGAATATTATGTTACTGTTATCATGGATCTTGTAGTTGCCCTGATAGAGATATCCAATACAGGATGGCAGAGGGGACAGGCAACCAAAGTCGTGACCTACGAATACCCTTGCCCCCAAACGATGGATGGATGTCACGCCGGTTAGGGATTCCTTCGCTTTATGCCACTAGAGAAACCCAAGTGACAAAGGGGGAGACCCAGATCGATCCGGAAAGGATAAATCTAAGACACATCACCAGATCAAACTCTTGACGAAGAATACGTAAGGTGAGTGCCTGAAACCCTAGATTTAAGGATGAGCCACAAACTAAGGATACTTGAGTAGGGTGGTTATTCTAGATTGAAAATGTTACTCAAGTGATAATATCAGGTGACTTACAAAGATTCGATCAGATCTAGGATTTAGTGTGTCGATTCAAATGATCAAACCTGGACACTACGGGGATTTAAGCAGATAATTGGAAAATCCCCAAGACGTAGTTGACTTGGACAATTACGGCTTCCTGCAAACTAACTTGGATGAAAGATTTGACAGTGGAAAATACCCAAATGAAACCGAACAGAAAATAGAGGGAAACTGGCTGACTGCTTAAGGAAGGGTGTTTTCTCCCAAACTGAAACAAGTGCCTCGAGATGGGAAGAGGAGTCCAATCTTAACATTTTTGAGGGAGAGGGGTTTTTTGGTATGCCGCACAAAACCCAGATCGCCAAATTTTCCAATTCCCGATGCAAATTGGTCCCTTGATTTTTCCTACTTCTAAATGAGGGTATTTTATGGAAGCATTGATGGGCAATGCATGAGAAAATTAAACAGAGAAGAACCTACTTAGGAAACGTACCTGAATCATTGTTGATGACCTCCTAGATGATGAAGAATGCCTTTCTTGAGATCAAAAATTATGAGCAAGCTTTTGATGAAGTGTTGTTAATGCCAATGACCCTAGCGCCCCGGTTGTACCTGTCACACCAAGGAAAATCAATTAGTATTGCAAATAAACATGAAATGCAAGCTAAAGAAAGTACAGGGAAAAAAAATCATAAAGAAGTTGCAACTCCCTGATAACCAAAACCAAGTTGCAACCACAGGGTGAGTCTCCCCACTAATGTGACTCTCTCAAAATCGCCTCCTTCAACCTACAAGTGAAATGGGAACAAGGAACGATACAAAAACTATGCAGGATTTATCTTAGCGCAAAAGGAAAGTAGTGCTAGTCATCAACTCATTTATTCATCAAGCAAGAAACAAGTCTGTAGTCCCAGACAAAATCTTTTTATTCAAAATTCTAGTGCTAGAGCTCATGAATACAATGGGGGGGTCACCTCTCTTAAATAGTTTGAGAGTGTGCCCACATTCTAATCAACTATCATCCAACATTCGAGATTAAGACATCTTCGACGGTGGAGATCAAAAACATGAAGTTCAATACATGGATCAAGTGACCGATTCAACCATGGGGGCACACTTTGCTCAAGGACGCCTATCCTAGGTGAAAGTCACAATATAACATAAAGCCTGACATAATAATACATGAGAGAGGTCTCTAGGGGCTTAATTCACCCTAGGCCCCTTTACAACTTCAAATCATATGACTTAATAATACAATACATCATTAGCCAAGTAGAGCGGGCGCCCCTTGGGGGGATTTCCTCACTGGTTAAGCTAAAATAAAATAATCCAGACATTTGCTGATTGAAAATTGTCGGAGAACTGTCTGGGATGCTGAAACACATCATTTGCCAAAATTCCAAGCCATTTCCTTGACCCAGAAGGCCAAATCGATTTTTCAGTGATTTCTCTAGTTCATTTTTGCTGGTACAATCTATGGAAAATGATAAATCCATCATAACTCTTTCCATGGTGCAAACTAGAGCAAAATCACTGCTCTGGATGATCTAGAGACATAGAAGAATGGTATAAGTGACTACTCATACCCCCTGGAACACTGCACTGCTTTAGGAGAACCAAACATACTGCCATCTGTAATAAAATTTTATCATTTGGCCAATAATAAAGTGATAATAATCACTTAATAGGAGAACCAAGGCCAAACTCTCAAAACTGAAACCACAGTATTGGTCTTGGGCATGTCTGGAACAAATATAGACCATGTTGTATTTTGAGTCACTCCCTTGGGAACCGTGCTTGACTTGGTCAACTGGGTTGACGAGGTCAAAGTACCCAAAATCAAGGTGAGATACTGCATCAATATGATCTTGTAAGTATCCAGGATAAGAAATGCTCCAATGGTGTATATCAAAACCAAGCTTAAATCAGTTATTCATAATCATGGTGACAAATAATAATAATAATAGTAGTAAGATGTACCTATGCTTCTAAAGAATCTTGGTACTTTCTGGAAGTCTGCTTGTCCATGCCATACTTACAAAGGGTAAACAAAGTGCTATTGTTGGGTGAGGATGGACAACAAGGTTAAGGCAAAGGGAAATGACTTCTGATTGACTTTGACTTTGTGATTTATCCGAATAATGACAAGTACACACAACCAAAGCGACATATGCATGATAGATTGAACAATAGGGAATGGTAGTGTCTCACAAGTGGATGAGCGGATCTGAAAAGTGTCTATTCAACCTTAACAATCATGTCTACGACTCACATCCAAGCTAAACATCAAACTTCGTGAGGATCTTTTCTAGGACCCTTGCGTTGAGTACACAAGAAACTGTAGTGAAGAGATCTTAGGGGACTCTTAGAATTAGTTGTCCCTTACTCCATCTCACATCAAAACCCGTAGGCTCCATGAAGAATTAATCATTACATTTCAATCAGATGGCCAACAATCTTTAGATTTAGCATTTATTTATCCATTGCTTTATTTGGGCCTTTAACAAGTTCACTTCATAGCCTTCTTGATTTGTGTCTACAAACAGTTTGCAATTTCACTTGCAGGCTTGCATTTCATAATATATAACATATAGCTCATAATGCATGTAATGATGGTAGCCATATTGCTTCAAGTTTTAGCTGACAACTTCTCGGGCAACTAGGGGGAATATCCAGAGTCAGGACCAAACATCGGGGGCAAACGACCAGAGAGATCAAGGCTTCAAAACCCAACTCACCTAAGCTCAAGAACCAACACCAGTGGGTTCTCCTAGCCGAGAAGGATCAAGACTTCGGCAAGTTTTGTTGCACAACTCAGAGCCGAGACACAAAACAACATGGGATCCATCATGCATAAAGGTCAAAATGGGGAAAAGATCTTCAATCTCACAAGTCTCAAACAATCTAAGTCATAGGATAAGTTTACAATGGATGAAACTAGATGGACGGGGAAAGTGATAAATGGAACCAACCTAGCATTAAAGTTTACAATTTGTACAACCATGGCATGAGCAACAATCTCCACATCAAGTCCCTTGATTAGTCATAACACAGGTTAAAGCAATAATAGATATAAGCATAGGTCACCATAATAATCTTAACCTAGTAAGCATAGGTGTCTGACATACATCATAGAGCAAAATCAAACCAAAGAAGTGTGTACCAGATCTCACCAAATATACCTATCTCCAATAGATAAGCCCCTATATAACTGTGTGTACCAACTCTAATCTACGGCTCCTACAATAACTAGATCATCACCAAAAGCATCTCAGTGGACTTCTGAATCTTAGTCCTGGCAAGGAAGATCTGATGAACAAGGCTTTGAACTCGCTGAAGCTGTAAAGATCCATGCTAATACCCCATGTGAAAAATAGCCCGAAATCGAATAAAAGACAAGTCTGTATGCTGCATCATGGTAGCCCAGCTGCAGAATGCGTATGTGATAACATCTGGCTCCAACTAGGACAAGTGCTCTAATGAAGAGAGTGCTTGAGAACCTCAGAGATCTCTGGTCCGCAGCACCATCAACAACAAGAATCCACCACTTCAAGCTTTAATGCTTCCTCTTCAGGTACTACCTATTATCTATGCACATGGAAGCAAGAAATACCAGAGCAGCATGTATGAGAAATATATATGCGTGAAAATAAACTGACAAGAAATAAATGCTGGAAAGTAAAGTGCTGAAAGTAAATTCTAATCTAATCATTTTAAATGCAGAAAAAGAACTAAACACAAACAAGACTCAGAAATTAGAAGACTCATGCATCAATTAGACAGAAAGACAGACTCAACTACTGCTCAGAGAGCTTATTCAATACTACCTACTCTAACTGATGGTGAAACAATGATATGCTAAGTCATGCCAGGCACGTAGTCCCTTAAATAAACTTGATTTACAGGAATTTTGAAATTGCGACCATCTTCAGTAGATAAAAAATACATGTTGCCTTCAAATCGTTCTACTGTTAGTGGTCCCACCCAAAGGTTTCCTGATTGTCTTGAGATATGATTAAATGCACGATTCTCAACAATCACCTTATCACCATAGGAATACCTGTTGATGGATGAAGAAATTATTGGAAAATCTCGGATACATATTATGGAGGCATCAAAGTTGCCTCTGGCACAAGGAATAAACATTGTCCTACTTCTTTCAGGTATAGCATTAAAACGTGGAGGACCCCGTCTATGGGAAGGGAAATTCTTCCCACCAATATCTCTCTTATTTCCCTTCTTGGATGGCTAGGCTGACTTTCCACCTCCTCTGGGTGCGTCAACTTCATTAACTGTTTCCCCCACAGTCCAAAAATCTCTAAATACTTCATCAATATTTGCTTTAATGGGAGATATGGTGTCAGAATGATCAACTTGCTTACTAGATCCTTCTCCATGAGGCATAGGCAGTTTTCCCTTTCTGGAGACTTCAGATAAGTTTCTTTCTACTACCTCTTCCAGGGGTGTCAGAGGTGCAATAGGAATGTGAGATGCATCAGATTGTTCATTTAGAGTACTCTCAGGAGGTAACAGAAAATGAGAAATTGATGGGTAGAGAAAATTACTTAGGTTTTCTCCTTGGTCTAGCAGGTCATGTTGATTAATTAATTCATATTGATCACCAAAAGGAGTTTGATTTTCATTTTCAACTACAGGGGGAGAAATGTTAGCTTGAAAAGTAAGCAAATTATTTAGGGAAAATTCCTCCCCAAAAGCGATGAATTCTTCTAATCAAAGTATTAAGAACATTGTTCGTTACAGACATGGTCTCACTATGAAAGGTTATTTCAAGGGTTTCAACGAATAATTGATTAGGGGGCTCACAAGAATGTTCGGCGTTACTATCCATAATTTCCCCTATCAATTCTTGATGAATAAGCTCCTATCTAAACCTAACATGATCTTCATCCTCAGAATCAAAACTACCTATGCCCATAAAGAAAACAAGCGTGTAATCATCTTCCTCTCTTGCCATGTTTATTCTTTCAACACCCAGGGTATCTTTCCCATAAGTATTCTTCAGCCCATCTTCGTAAGTTTCAAGATATCCATCAATAAAAGGCTCCCTACAAATTCTTATCAGATTACCATTAGAATTAGGTATGCATGCGTATGACAAATCCATCATCAAGTATCCGTCCAACCCAGCAGCTCATTTCCTAGATAGCAACATGCCATATAAAAGAGGAAGATCAATCACAACTACGTCCATCATGGTATTTAAATCAGGGCAAGCGAACAAGTTAGCCTTCAAGTTTGATTAGGCCATATGCTTGAACACTCCTAGAATCAATTCCACAGAAATTTGCATATGGACGACTGACTTCTAATCCCATTTCTTTCATAATGCTTAAAGGCATAACATTCATAGCAGAACCCGAGTCTAACATGCAGTTATGGAGTAAGAGGTTGTTGATTTGTATTGTGAGATAGAATGAAGGGTGTCCTCCACTCTTCCTCTCATAAACAACAGTGTGAATCTGGATAGGAGGACCTACCTCTACCTCTCAACCTCTAACACTCTGAACGTGACAGGATTCATAGACAATCTGAGGAGCATTTGCTATGGGAATATTGTCGAAAAATTGTTGAATGGGAATATTGTTGAAATTTTTTTGAACTTGATCCTTACTTGGTGGTATCTTTACTAGTTCACTCAGGGACACATTTTGCATGATCTTATGCAATTCTTGTTCTATGTCTATCCCTAAGTCATAGTCGCAAAGATCTTGTTCTTCAGTTTCTTCCTCTTCTATAATTGTATGCTTATCTAGGAACGGTGTTATGTTTTGCTATTTGTTTCTGCGTCGGTAAACTTGAGTGGTGGGTTGCGTTGTTGTGCACACCAACTCCTCTTCTTCTTCCCAATCTTCTTCTTCTAGCAAAATTCTACCAAAATCCTCTTCATTAGTGAAATCCTTAACTAAGTTAATACCTTGATCCTCAAGGTCAAAGACTTCAGGCTCTTCTTCAGGTTCCCTCACAGATGTTCACATTTCTGCCCTCAACTAGCTCATTTCTTCTAGGGTTTTTCCTATTCTCATCTATGGGCCCTCTTTAGTTGTTCCAATAAGGTCTTGGGCCGTAAGCATTTATGTTCCTATCATGCTCCCTAGTTCTTGCTATGTCCTTTGTGAACAGTGTGAGACTTTTCATCATTTCAAACATTGCCTCAAGAATGGGTTTATCCTCGGTCACAGGTTCCTTGGCCTTTCTGGGTTTTGGATCACTACAAGAAGAAGGAGGAGCGTAAGCATCAAAGAAATTCTTCTTTTCCATGGAAGCTAAATTTGCTTCTGCTTTCTTAGCCCAAGTTTGTGCAGTTTTGAGGTCATTGGGGCTCTTTTCCTTAAGGTTCAGAACGAACCATCCTTCAAAGGCGTTTAAGTATAAGATAAGAATGGCTTATTCTATTGGCCTTAGGTCTTGGGGAACATTAGAGACCATTTTGTCAAATCTTGCATTAAATTCAAGGATGGTCTCGTTTTCTTTCTTTTTAACCTCAAATAATTGATTTAGAAGGAACCTATTATCTGGCTTGGCTGACCAATCTTCGATGAGTTTTTTAGTAAAGTTATCATATCCATCGATTGATCCTGTAGGTAATCTATCAAACCATCGTCGGGCATCTCCTTCCAAGGATGTTTTAAGGGCTATCATATAGACATCTTCTGCTTCATCCTCGTACGCATCCACGTAATTCCATACTGATTCAATGTGCACTTCAATCAAGATCGCAGAGGACCATTGAATTTTGGCTTATCAAAGTACTTCTCAGGCATATCGTGAGGAGCACCTTGAATCAATGAGAAATCAAAAGGAGAATGCTTGGCTCAGCTTCCGAAATGCCTAGGTCCTACAGGAGGATTGGTGTTGGCCATCGAAGAACTTACTCTAGGAGGACTACTCGGAGGAGTGAGGGAATTCGAACTAGTGGTTGGAGAATTAGGTTGAATGAAAACGGGACTTGATTGAAAAGCTTCGAGAGGGTTATCTAAAATTTGTCAAGGCGAGTTAACTACCCTCCAGAAGAAATTAGAAGATTGATCTTTAAGGTTCTTATTTTGATTACGGGAGTATGTTAATGAACTTTCCCGATGGCTCCTACTTCGAAGGTTATACTCGTGGGTAGGTCCCTCAGGGGAGTTGCGTTGTGGAGTCGCCAGGTGAACAAATTGTTGTGTTCATCGAAATGAAATCTTGTGAGAGAGATAGAAACAATACAGTGATTGTGTTTGATTTAAGTAATTGAAATGCAACCACTAGATTTAAGGCCAGATGTGACATGAATGAATAAAAAGGTAAATGCATTCACAGACACTAGAGGTACGTGAATTGAACCAAGGTAAGCCTCTACCTCCCCGGCAATAGCGTCAAAAATGTTATCACATATCTTGTAGTTGCCCCAATATAGATATCCAATATAGGATGGCAGAGGGGACAGGCAACTAAAGTCGTGACCTACGAAAACCCTAACCCCCAAAAGATGGATGGTTGTCACGCCGGTTAGGGATTCCTTCGCTTTATGCCACTATAGAAGCCCAAGTGACAAAGGGGGGGACCCAGATTGATCCTGAAAAGATAGATCTAAGACAAATCACCAGATCAAACTCATTATGGAGAATACCTAAGGTGAGTGCCTGAAACCCTAGATTTAAGGATGAGCCACAAATTAAGGATACTTGAGTAGGGTGGTAATTCTAGACTAGAAATATTACTTAAGTGATAATATCAGGTGACTTACATAGATTCGATCAGATCTAGGATTTAGTGTGTCGGTTCAAATGATCAAACCCGGACCCTGGGGAGATTTAAGCAGATAATTGGAAAATCCCCAAGACGCAATTGACTTAGACAATTACAGCTTCCTACACACTAACTTGGATGAAAGATTTGACAAAGGAAAATACCCAAGTGAAGCCGGACATAAAACAGAGGGAAACTGGCTGACTGCTTAAGGAAGGGCGTTTTCTCCCAGACTAAAACTAGTGCTTGGAGATGGGCAGAGAAGTCCAAACTTAACGTTTTTGAGGGAGAGGGGGTTTTTTGGTATGCTGCACAAAACCCAAATCAACAAATTTGCCAATTCCCAATGCAAATTGGTCCAGTAATTTTTCCTACTTCTAAATGAGGGTTTTTTATGGAAGCAGTGATGGGCAATGCATGAGAAAATTAAACAGAGAAGAACCTACCTGGGAAACGTACCTGAATCATTGTTGATGACCTCCTGGATGATGAAGAATGCCTTTCTTGAGATCAAATAAGAATTTCGAGCAAGCTTTTGATGAAGTGTTGTTACTTCCAATGACCCAAGCGCCCCTGTTGTACCTGTCACACCAAGGAAAATCAATCAGTATGGCAAATAAAGAGGAAATGCTATGTAAAGCAAGTACAGAGAAAAGAAATCATAAAGAAGTTGCAACTCCTTGATAACCAAAACCAAGTTGCAGCCACAGGGTGAGTCTCCCCACCAATGTCCCTCTCTCAGAATCCCCTCCTTCAACCTGCAAGTGAAATGGGAACAAGGAACGGTACAACAACTATGCCGGAATTAGCTTAGTGCAGAAGAAAACCAGTGCCAATCATCAACTCATTCATTCATCAAGCAAGAACCAAGTGTGTAGTCCCAGACAAAAAAAAATTATTCAAAAATCCAGTGCCAGAGCTCATGAATACAATGGGGGGGTCACCTCTCTTAAATAGTTTGAGAGTGTGCCCACATTCTAGCCAACCATCATCGGACAGTCGAGATTAAGACATCTTCGATGGTGGAGATAAAAAACATGAAGATCAATACATGGATCACGTGACTTAGTCAACCAAGGAGGCACACTTTGCTCAAGGACGCCTATCCTAGATGAATGTCACGATATAACATAAAGTGTGACATAATAATACATGAGCGGGGGTCACTAGGGGCTTAATTCACCCTAGGCCCCTTTACAACTTCAAATCATATGATATAACAATAAAATACATCATTAGCCAAGTAGAAGGGGCACCCCTTGGGGGGATTTCCTCACTAACTGAGCTAAAATAAAATAATCCGGACATCTGCTGACTGAAAACTGTTGGAGAAATGTCTGGGATGTTGAAACGCATCATCTGCCAAAATTCCAAGCCATTTGACCTAGGAGGCCAAATCGATTTTTTCAGTGATTTCTCTAGTTCAATTTTGTTGGTACAATCTATGGAAAATGATAAATCCATCATAACTCTGTCCAGGGTGAAAACTAGGGCAAACTGACTACTCTGGATGATCTGGAGACATAGAAGAATGGTATAAGTGACTACTCATACCCCCTAAAACACTGCACTGCTCTAGGAGAACCAAACATACTGCCATCTGTAATAAAATATGATCATTTGGCCAATAATAAAGTGATAATAATCACTTATCAAGAGAACCAGGGCCAAACTCTCAAAACTGAAACCGCAGTATTGGTCTTGGGCATGTCTGGAACAAATATAGACCATGTTGTATTTTGAGTCACTCCCTTGGGAACCGTGCTTGACTTGGTCAACTAGGTTGACCATGTCAAAGTACCCAAAATCAATGTGAGATACTGCATCAATATGATCTTGTAAGTATCCAAGGTAAGAAATGCTCCAATGGTGTATATCTAAACCAAGCTTAAATCAGTTATTCATTATCATGGTGACAAATAATAATAATAATAGTAAGATGTACCTGTGCTTCTGAAGAATCTTGGTACATTCTAGAAATCTGCTTGTCCATGCCATACTTACAAAGGTTAAACAATGTGCTACTGCTGGGTGAGGATGGACAACAAGGCTGAAGCAAAGGGAAATGATTTCTGGCTGAATTTGACTTTGTGATTTATCCGAATAATGACGAGTACATACAACCAAAGTGACATATGCATGACAGACTGAACAATAGGGAATGGTGGTGTCTCACAGGTGGATGAGCTGAGCTGAAAAGTGTCTATTCAACCTTAACAATCATGTCTACGACTCACATCCAAGCTAAAGATCAAGCTTCATGAGGATCTTTTCTAAGACCCTTGCGTTGAGTACACAAGAAATTGTAGTGAAGAGATCCTAGGGGACACTTAGAATTAGTAGTCCCTTACTCCATCTCACATCAAAACCCGTAGGCTCCGTGAGGAATTAATCATTACATTTCAATCAGATGGCCAGCAGTCTTTAGATTTAGCATTGATTTATCCACTGTTTTATTTGGGCCTTTAACAAGTTCACTGCATAGCCTTCTTGATTTGTGTCTTTAGTGTCTAAAGACACAGTTTGCAATTTCATTTGCATGCTTGCATTTCATAATATATAGCATATAGCTCATAATGCATGTAATGATGGTAGACATATTGCTTCAAGTTTTAGCTGACAACTTCTCGGGAAACTTGGGGGAATATCCACATTCAGGACCAAACATCGGGAGCAACTGACCAGAGAGGTCAAGGCTTCAATACCCAACTTGCCTAAGCTCAGGAACCAACACCAGCGGGTTCTCCTCGCCCAGAAGGATCAAGGCTTCGACAAGTTTTGTTGAACAACTCAAAGCCGAGACACAAAACAACATGGGATCCATCATGCATAGAGGTCAAAATGGGGAAAAGATCTTCAATCTCACAATTCTCAAACAATCTAAGTCATAGGATAAGTTTACAATGGATGAAACTGGATGGACGGGGCAAGTGATAAATGGAACCAACCTAGCATTAAGGTTTACAATTTGTACAAGCATGGCATGAGCAACAGTCTTCACATCAAGTCCCTTGATTAGTCATAACACAAGTTAAAGCAATAATAGATATGAGCATAGGTCACCATAATCATCCTAACCCGATAAGCATAGGTGTCTGACATACATCATAGAGCAAAATCAAACAAAAGAAGTGTATACTTGATCACACCAAATATACTAGTCTCCAACTGATAAGCCCCTTTATAACTATGTGTACCAACTATGATCTGCTGCAATGAACTAGATCATCACCAAATGCATCTTAGTGCACTCCTAAATCTCAATCCTGGGAAGGAAGATCTGATGAACATGGCTCTCCACTGGTTGAAGCTATAAAGATCCATGCTAATACCCCTTGTGAAAAATAGCCTGAAATAGAATAAAAGACAAGTCTGTATGTTGCATCATGGTAGCCCAGCTGCAGAATGTATATGTGCTAGCAGTTACATTTATTGATGACTATTCAAGAAAGACATGGATATATTTCTTGAAAACAAAGGATGAAGTATTCGAAAAATTCAAGGAATTGAAAGCCTTGATAGAGAATCATTCAGAAAGAAGAATCAAGACACTCAAAACAAACAATGGTGGAGAATATACTTCAAAAGAGTTTGAAGCCTTTTGTAAAGAAGCTGGAATCAAGAGGGAACTAACCACTCCCTATAATCCTCAACAGAATCGTGTTGCGGAAAGAAAGAATAGGATAATTATGGAGCAATGAAAAACAATGATACATGATCAAGATCTTCCTATACATCTATGGGTTGAAGCAGCAAGAACGGCAATTTATGTACAGAATAGATTATCCCATGGTGCCCTTGGATTCAAAACTCCACAAGAAATGTTCACAGGAAAGAAGCCTGAAGTGAGCCACCTGAAGATATTTGGTTGTCCAGTATATGTTCACATACCGAAAGAAAAGAGAACCAAGTTAGATCCTTCCGGAAAGAAGGGAATATTTGTTGGATACTGTGAAGTCTCCAAAGCCTTCAGAATATACATTCCAAGATTCCATCACATGGAGATTAGTAGGAATGTAACATTTGACGAAGAAGTAGCTGTCAAGAGATCCGAAAGTGCCAGCATGAAGAAGTATATGAAGAATATGCACTTCCCAGAAATATAGAAGTTGCACCCTCCCCTGAAGAAGAAACATCAGAGGATCGTGATATGCTAGAACCTCAAGAACCTCCTACTATGAATATATCACGAAAGAGAAAGCCTGCTTGGGTGAGAAAAATTATATAAGAAGCAGAGAAGTATGGAGCTCCAGAAGGCTCCACAAGAGTAAGCAAGAGGTCAAAGCCATTTTCCAATTATGTGGCTTTGATGTGTGATCTTGTAAATCAAGAACCTACCAGTTCTGAAGAAGTTGTACAAAAGAAAGAATGGGTAGAAGCAATGACAGAAGAATACCAATCTATAATGAAGAATGATGTTTGGGATATAGTTCCCAAACTAGAAGGAAAAAGTGTGGTATCTTCCAAGTGGATCTACAAGATAAAGCATGTAGGTGATGGAAGTATTGAGAAATACAAAGCAAGGTTTGTGGCCAAAAGATTCTCTCAAAAAGAGGGAATTGATTATGAAGAGACATTTGCGCCAGTAGAAAGGTACACTTCCATTAGAACCATCATGGCACTTGCATCCATGCTGAAGTGGAGTTTACACCAGATGGATGTGAAGACAACCTTCCTGAATGGTGTTATTGAGGAAGAAGTGTACATAGAACAGCCACAAGGATTTGAAGTTGAAGAGAGACGGACTCACGTATGTAAGTTGAAGAAAGATCTGTATGGATTGAAGCAAGCTCCTAGAGCTTGGTATGGAAGGATAGATAACTTTTTTACTAGCTTGGGCTTTACCAAAAGTAAAGTTGACCCTAACCTTTACTTTAAAGTAATGGATGATGAATCTGCCATATTATTGCTATATATGGATGATTTATTTATGACAGGAAATAAGAAACAGATTGTAGAGTGCAAGAAGAAGCTCGCTAAAGAAATTGAGATGAAGGACCTTGGATTGATGCACTATTTTCTAGGTCTGGAAGTATGGCAGAGCCCAGAAGGAATCTTTCTCAACAAGGGAAAGTATGTTGTGGAAATATTAAAAAGATTTGATATGTTGGAATGTAAAGCCATGGCCACACCCATGGATACCAACCTGAAGTTGTTAGCTGATGAATCATCAGAGTTAGTGGATGTGACTCAGTACAAACAGATTATTGGGTGGTTGATGTATCTGACGAATACCAGGCCAGATATATGCTTTGTTGTGAACACCCTGAGTCAATATCTAGTTAAGCCTAGATGTGTTCACCTGGTAGCTGTAAAGCATGTTTATGAGGTACCTAAAATGTACGATAGTCTTTGGTTTATACTATGTTGGAGATCATGACTACAGATTGTGTGGTTATACAGATGCAGATTGGGCTGGAAGTGTCTCAGATAGGAAGAGCACCTCAGGAGGATGTTATTGTTTGGCATCCTCCATGATCTCATGGCTTAGCAGGAAGCAGTCTAGTGTTGCTCTCAGCACAGCTGAAGCAGAGTATATAGCAGCTTGTTTTTCTAGTTATGAAGCCATATGGCTTCAGAAGTTGATGCCAGGTCTATTTGACCTGGAGTTGGATACCACGATGATTCTATGTGACAACCAGAGTTGTATAAAGATGACGGAGAACCCAGTGTTCCATGACAAATTAAAGCACATAGAAATCCGGTATTTTTACATACAAAATATGGTATAGAAGGGAGCTATAAAGCTCCAATATGTGAGTATCGATGAGCAAGTTGTTGATGTGTTGACTAAGCCTCTGTCTCGAGTAAAGTTTGAATACTTTTGTGACAAGTTTGGTGTGGTTTGAAAGGACCTTCCTCGTAAGGAGGAGCAGTGATAATGATGTTGTAGACCTTCCTCGTAATCATAAGGGGGAGCAATCATGAAAAAGTGTGGTATCTTCCAAGTGGATCTACAAGATAAAGCATCTAGATGATGGAAGTATTGAAAAATACAAAGCAAGGTTTGTGGCCAGAAGATTCTCTCAAAAAGAGGGAATTGATTATGAAGAGACATTTGCGCCAGTAGTAAGGTACACTTCCCTTAGAACCATCATGGCACTTGCATTCATGATGAAGAGGAGTTTACACCAGATGGATGTGAAGACAACCTTCCTGAATGGTGTTATTGAGGAAGAAGTGTACATAGAACAGCCACAAGGATTTGAAGTTGAAGAGAGACGGACTCACGTATGTAAGTTGAAGAAAGATCTGTATGGATTGAAGCAAGCTC
Source organism: Pseudotsuga menziesii (assembly GCA_001517045.1). Taxonomy (NCBI): domain Eukaryota; kingdom Viridiplantae; phylum Streptophyta; class Pinopsida; order Pinales; family Pinaceae; genus Pseudotsuga; species Pseudotsuga menziesii. Next base: position 149,215 of record LPNX011168945.1, read on the forward strand.
CTAGAGCTTGATATGGAAGGATAGATAACTTTTTTACTAGCTTGGGCTTTACCAAAAGTAAAGCTGACCCTAGCCTTTACTTTAAAGTAATGGATGATGAATCTGCCATATTATTGCTATATATGGATGATTTATTTATGACAGGAAATGAGAAACAGATTTTAGAGTGCAAGAAGAAGCTCGCTGAAGAAATTGAGATGCAAGACCTTGGATTGATGCACTATTTTCTAGGTCTGGAAGTATGGCAAAGCCCAGAAGGAATCTTTCTCAACAAGGGAAAGTATGTTGTGGAAATCTTAAAAAGATTTGATATGTTGGAAAGTAAAGCCATGGCCACACCCATGGATACCAACCTGAAGTTGTTAACTGATGAATCATCAAAGTTAGTGGATGTGACTCAGTACAAACAGATTATTGGGTTGTTGATGTATCTGACGAATATCAGGCCAGATATATGCTTTGTTGTGAACACCCTGAGTCAGTATCTAGTTAAGCCTAGACGTGTTCACCTGGTAGCTGCAAAGCATGTTTATGAGGTACCTAAAAGGTACGATAGTCTTTGGTTTATACTATGTTGGAGATCATGACTACAGATTGTATGGTTATACAGATGCAGATTGGGCTGGAAGTGTCTTAGACAGGAAGAGCACCTCAGGAGGATGTTATTGTTTGGCATCCTCCATGATCTCATGGTTTAGCAGGAAGCAGTCTAGTGTTGCTCTCAGCACAGCTGAAGCAGAGTATATAGCAGCGTGTTTCGCTAGTTGTGAAGCCATATGGCTTCGAAAGTTGATGTCAGGTCTATTTGACCTGGAGTTGGATACCACAGTGATTCTATGTGACAACCAGAGTCGTATAAAGATGACGGAGAACCCAGTTTTCCATGACAAATTAAAGCACATAGATATCCGGTATTTTTACATACAAAATATGGTACATAAGGGAGCTATAAAGCTCCAGTATGTGAGTACCGATGAGCAAGTTGTTGATGTGTTGACTAAGCCTCTATCTCGAGTAAAGTTTGAATACTTATGTGACAAGCTTGGTGTGGTTTGAAAGGGCCTTCCTCGTAAGGAGCAGCAGTGATGATGATGTTGTAGACCTTCCTCGTAATCGTAAGGGGGCGCAATGATGATGATGTTGTAGACCCTCCTCGAAAGGGGGAGCAGGTTGATAATGTTGTAGTGGGATTGTATCATCCCTCGACATTAGTCCCAAAGTGATCCGCAGACTTCTGTCTCCATGTAGTGGTGGGATTCTATCATCCCTGGACATTAGTCCTAAAGTGATCCGCAAACTTTTGTCTCCGTGTTGTGGTTGGATTGTATCATCCCTGGACATTAGTTCTAAAGTGATCCGCAGACCTTTGCCTCAATGTTGTGGGGGATTGTATCATCCCTAGCCATTAGTCCTAAAGTGATCCGCAGACCTTTGTCTCCGTGTTGTGGGGGATTGTCTCATCCTTGGACATTAGTCCTAAAGTGATCCGCAAACTTCTGTCTCCATGTTGTGGGGGATTGTATCATCCTTGGACATTAGTCCGAAAGTGATCCACAGACCTTTGTCTTCGTGTTGTGGTGGATTGTATCATCCTTGGGCATTAGTCCTAAAGTGATCTACAGACCTTTGTCTCTGTGTTATGGTGGGATTGTATCATCCCTGGACATTAGTTCTAAAGTGATCCGCAGACCTTTGTCTCTGTGTTGTGGATAGGATTGCATCATCCTTGGACTTATGTCCTAAAGTAATAGGGGTTGATCATCTCGTAATTGAATCATGTGTGTTGCAGGTTATGTTGTTATTGATGATGATGTTGTTGATCGAAAGATCAAGTGTTGCTGCAGATGATGATGTTGTTGATCGAAAGATCAAGTGTTGTTGTAGATGATCAAGTGATCGAGTGCTGCAGAAGATGAATATCAGAGATGAAGACTCAGTGCTATAGAAGATGATGCTCCAGTACTGAAGTTGTTGAAGATGTTCCATTTGTTGATGATTGTTGAAGAAAACTTCCAATGTCATATAGATGTATCACCTTGATGTTGTTGAAGATGCTCTCTCTCCTTGCTCCTACAGTTGATGTTGTTGTGGTCAGTAGAATACCCTTCTCGTTAAGGGCGACCGCTAAAATATTGTAACTTCGAAGAATATTCTAAATGTATTTTATTGTTGTAATCTATCGGAGATGTTTTATTCCTCCGTCGTGATGTTATTATTGTATTTGGTCATCATAGAGTCATGAGGTAAAACCTCTGTTGTAAGTCGGGCGAATAGAACCCTCCAGAATTAATATTATATTGTTTTGTGTCTTCCTAGGTGAAGTCGGCCCAGTAAGTTTCTTGGGGACGACCTGTTAGGGAAAAATTCAAGTGGAAGATAAAGTATAAATAAAGGAGGTGTGTTCCTCATTTGAACCCACACACACACACTTGTGTATAGCGCATAGGAGGGAGAGAGAGACATATCTGCAAGGAGAAAGAGCACATGTTTGGGCCCTGGGGTTTTATCTTTGTACTTTTGATACATCTATATAGAGTTAGTTTTGTTGGGTTTTCTTCCCCTAAAGGGTTTCCCAAGATAAATTTGTGTCTATCTTGTGATTGTATTTCTTTCAGTGATCCTGCATATGCTATTGTTGTGAAATTGAATTGAATACTAATGATATCTAGCTAGGTCTATGGAATCTTAACAATCCACACTTCCTCCAAGCTAGATATCTTATAAACCACTCAAGAAACTTGCAAAAACCCGTGAGATCTGGTGATTACATATAACTTGAGATTACAACAACATGCATATAATCTTATAAAGCACGTCCGACCTAAATCTCTAAAAATGTATTCAAAATAGATGCAACAAGTAAACTTATTTGCAATATTCTATTCTTAACGATTGGGAGCAATCCTTTTAAGCCAGATTGACAAAGCAAGAGCAAGAAATTGAAATGAAAAATAGGTTCCCTCATAAGCAAATGACAATTTTGGCCCACACACCAAAGCAACACACCATTAGCCTCCAAAGCTTCTTTATTATCAAGCCAAAATAGCAGTAGCATAAACAAATTACAATAGTGTGCACTCTCTAATCCAACTCGAACTAGCTTGGAAGAGAGGCAAAGGATCCATTATATAGCCAAGGACTAGAGGGGAGGTGTATCCACAAGTGCCAGTCAAGTGGAGTCTAGAGTCGAGTTCATGAGCAATTGAACGGATTGGTTGGAGTTGAACTAGAGTAGAACTCAAGAGGTTGGCGCTACCTCTCCTTTAGACTCCCACCAATCCAATAATCACATTCAACATGCACCATTCGTGGGCCATACAAGAAAGGGCGTGAGCTTCATCTAATATTGATTCGCCACCACTTAAAAAGTCTTTCAATCACACTCTTATTCTTAGAAAAGAGATATCCTTTAACGTAGAGTTCATATCACCAACATGTCAAACAAGCAATCGCCACTTAACTCACTCAAGATCATGATATGGTCGGCACATCCATAACTTGAGATATTCACCAACCTTCAACAAATTAAAAAAAATCTAAGCCGTAACCACTACACAAGGTCCCCACTTGAATTTATTATGCTTGGGATGAGTCGTATTTAGTTTAGGAGGAGATCACCCACCATGTGAGACAAAAACACCACCTCATCCAAGTCATTTGACCAAGTTCTCATGACTTATGACTTTTTGACTTTGGTATCACTTTGTCGCATTTTTAACATTAAAATGACATTTTGATGCCCCTTTAGCAAAAACTGGCTCTACGTGATGACCTAATTGCCCGAAACATACGAAAAGTAGGTCCGAGGGTAAAGAGAATGCTCTAAGTGTCAAAACAAGCATCCCCACACCAAAAGCACACTCCAAAACACACTTTATTACATTTACAAATTCTCCATTTAAACCATTAAAAGATGGCCTAATTTTGCGGGAAATTTTATTTTTCTCAGAATTGAACAAAAACTTAGGGGGACATAGCACATGTCCATACAACTCAATATTGATGCCTAGCATGCTCATATACATAGACACTTAGGCTCCAATAACCTCATAAGGCCTAAACACCAAAACGACTACCCCAACTTTGGAGGTATGAGTGAAAAACTTGAAAAATATTAGTCGTTTGTTCAACAACCAATAATTAACAAGGGAAAAAACAGTTTGGGCTAGTCGGATTGATGTCTAAGTCCTAGGAAGCCAAGTCTTTTACATACGGCGCTCATGCTAGCACATTTATTGCAATTCCCCCAAGGGGGTATGAACATGTGGTACAAAAAATAAACGGGTCTAGAAGTCCTAATGAACTTCTGAACTCTAATCATGAACAAGTATCCTTCTTCAAATTTTGTCAACTCACTTGAAGTCCAACTAAGTATGACTTAGTCGGCAACAGGACCTCCAAAGTCTTCAACTTTTATTGTTCAAAATAGAAACAGTATTACAATGGACAGAGTTTCCTTGCTTTCCCTACAAATGAGGAGAAAAGACCCTACTTATATAGATTATTCAGCCCAAGGGGGGTGCATTATTCACTGGCAGAGAAGAGGGTGTCAGCTTGAGTTTGATGAGATGAATGGGGGATATGTTGGATTTAAACTCCATAGAGAGGTGCCACATATCCATAAGGAGATGCGCCCTCACCTATACACCCTACCAACCCATCCATATGGTGCCACATATGCAAGACATGGGCCATGAAAGAGGGGGTGCAACCTCCAACCAAAAGTGACTCGCCGCCTCTCATATCAACTCCAAATCACACACTTTACTCAAGGAATGAACTCGCCTTGGACTAGAGATGACTTTGCTACATTTCCCGACATGTTCCGGCATGTCTCCTTGATTTTAGCAATTTGTTTTTTATGTATTTTTTGGTATTTTTTGACATTTTTTTGCTTTTTTTTAGAGAAAATGTCATAAGTGATAAATTGATCACTTAAAACATAGGAAAAGTGGGTTTTGGAGTAAATAGGGTGCTCTGAGTGTGAAAACGAGCACCCCCATGGAAAATTCTACCCCTAGACCACACTTTTATTACAACTTGAATTTTCCCAATTAAAATATTAAAAATAAGCCTAAGTTTACGAGCAAAATTTTTTCCTCAAAAATTAAAATAAAAAACTAAGGGGGACCTAGTGCAATGTTCATAAATGACTCAGAATAGTGTCTAGCATGCTTATATACATTGAGCCATAAACTTTAATAATATCCTAAGGCTCAGACACCCGATTAATCATTCTAGCTTTAGAGTGGGTGAAAAACTCAAAAATTATACACAACTTATTCAGCAGTGTATAATTAACAAGGGAAAAAGCACCCTGAAATAGCTAATTCAATGTCTAAGTCCTAGGAAAGCCAAGTCGGTCACATTATTGGCCATGCTAGTACACTTTGTTTATTCAGCAGTGTATAATTAACAAGGGAAAAAGCACCCTAAAATAGCTAATTCAATGTCTAAGTCCTAGGAAAGCCAAGTCGGATACATTATTGGCCATGCTAGTATACTTTGTTACAACATCCCCAAGGGGTATGAACATGCAATTTTATTAAAAAGCGGGACCACAACTGGTCCTGATGTAACCATGGAACTTCTGAGCACTAATGATGAACAAAGGAAAGTTCATGACTTCGGCGGCTCACTGGAAATCCTCTAAGTGCAACTTAGTGGATAACATCGTGTAATTTCTTTTTTCTCTTGTGATTAACTAATAAACTCCTAGATTAATTTTTCTTTTTGTAGCATAATTAGCCTTAAATTATTTTATTAGGAACCACCCCCCTTGGTTTCGCTAGGAGTTGGCCTAGATTGAGGAGTTGAGTGTTGAGTGACTTGCTCCCAACGACCCACCAAGTGGCTTGAAGATTTCTGCCACATTACCCGAGGTGTGTATCAGGCAGCAACACACTTCATCTCTCCTTCCAACACCAGAGATGTTTTCTAATTAAGCTTCCCTCTTGTCTCTTTCTTTCCTCTTCTACAATCCATGGTTCTACTAGTTTTGGTGTAAGGTTTAACGGAGCTCTACCACTTCTCTTAGTCCTCCTTTCCTCGCCCATCTTTGTGTGTTGTTGCTCCCTTCTATATTTAATTAAAAATTTGATATTTTCCATTATAGAGCAACCCTCAACCCCATGTCCAACTTCATATAAAATATGATCCTTCAATTGATTGCAAGAGCCTTGATATATATTTCCACATGAATTACAAATCCATTCTTGGGACCTTCCTCTTGCAGCATCTACAACTTTTTGACATCCCTCCAAAGAGGATGGAAGGAAACAATTGGTAATTGAGAAAATGGAAGACTAAGAATATAGATAAGCTATGGTACGATAATTTTATTAATGTCCAATAAATGACCATAAATAGGTCAAAGGAATTACCAGGCACATCATAAGCAACATTGTGGGAGTGACAATACAACTCCTATAAAAGCATATCTAACCTTCGAGGCTTTAAATACCTAGAGACTAAAATCTATCATCTAAAAGTACAAAAACACAAAAGAAGAAAGGATCCCTGTCAAGATCTTCAAAGCCTAGGAAAATGTGCTCAAGCTCTAGAGGTGACATTGCTTATTGATAAGGAGGAGGAGAAGTTGCTAACATGTGAATCTATACTTGCAGTAGGCAGATCTCTCTTGCCATCCAAGGCTGCTAGATGAACTAGAAGATCTAGAAGTACAGGAAGATCCGGATGAAACATGCTACCTTGAAGAGGTTGCTCTCTTCTAAGATTTAGATGAGAAGGAAGAAGGATTTCTGTTGTGAATGGAAGAACTGTTCCGATCTTAGACCTGACACTGTCGCAAGGGTCTCATATGTGGAGGCTGGGGTCTCTGCGAGATCTAACAGATCTAGACACCGAAGTAGAATTGCTCTCTACCTACCTCTTGGTGATTATGTTTGTGAACATAGAAGAGGTGATCATCTCGGTAGTATCTAATGGTGGGGGTGGGCTAAACAAAGAAGATCTAAGCCCAAAATCCTCCCACATGTATAAGGCCAAGCACCATTGGTCAAGATACCTAAAGAAGATGAAGAGGGAGTTCTTGGGCTCCCTAATAAGGCAATGGTATCACCCTCAAATATCATAATAGATGGGACTTTAAAAAATAAAATACTCCTCTGTCTCAATCTTCTATAGGTGGCATAGTCAACAAACCCTATCCACTCATTGAATATGGTGATCAACTTCCACCCAAAGATGATGGGAACCAACCTAGAAATGGTTGAGGGATCCTAAGGGCATGCATCTAGTGGCAAGTGTTTAGGTTGGTCTTACAGTGAGGTCGTCTCTCATCTCCATGAAATTCTATGCATAGAAGGCCATCTTAGGTTTGAGCCCTCATGGTGGATCTACCCACATGACCCAAATATACTGTCTGTAAATGTTCTCCCTAATGATTATGTTCAACTACTGCTTGTTCAATAGGAAATGGCGAGGGTATCCAAGGAGTACCTAAACGAGGGGAGCTTGTCCATCAAGATGCCCATTCACTATAATAGACACATAACCTCAACAAACCAATAATGGACTCATCAGGAGGAACAAGCCAAGGCAATGGCAATGGCCTCCAAGGAGTGATATGCAAGGTAAGGTTACTGATCTCTACTAGTGGCCAAATCAATGAGGTTTTAGACTCAGTCAAGCAGTGAAACCAATCTAAAGAAGGCCTCAACATGGAAAGGGTGTGCTGCAAACTCAGCCAAGATAATGAGTTGGGGTAGATTCCTTTTGCAGCAAAGCACGAGAACCTGAACCCTCTCCATCCTGGCCCAATTCTCTAACAAACTTGGTCCCCAAACCTTGTAGCCATAAAAAACCATGGGCTTGATAATGTTGTCCAGAAGTTCCATCTTGGATAGGGTGTGTTGAATGTGGTGTTGAAAATACTGTCACTCCAAAAGGGCCATGGAACCATAGGCCTTGCTGATCCAAGGCTGGAGAGCAGGTATCAAACTAAACCGAGGCCCTGAAAACTGAACACCTAGGTAAGTGTAAGCAGTGGTTTCTCAATCTCCTCGATGTAAAAGTGGAATTGGAAATACAACAGGACATTCTTCAAGCCCTTGAAGATCATACCATCAAACCAAGGTTGACCATCCCCTATTGTAGATCATAAAAGCTAGAGAAGGCATCTGGATGTCTTTATAGACCTTGAGTAGTGTAGACGAGGAGGACCACATCATTGGAGAAGAGTAGGATGAAGATCAAATCATAGAAAAGAAAGAAGTGAAGTATGTTCCCACACACAAAGCCGCCTCCTTAGAAGCGCCAACTTAGATTCTTCCCATTGCTTGCTGCCTCACAAAAAACACTGCCTGGAAATTTAGGTCAAACAGTTCTCAATCCTCACTGAACCAAAACCCTGCTCGTACAATGAAGATGTTAGTTTTTGTACCTAGGGAAGTGTTCCGCTAGGTGACTTTAGCCTTTAGTCACCTAGTGAAAGGAAATAAAGTGAACTTGCATTAAATGACTTAAAAAGCATTTAATGTGACTTTATAACTTTAAAGTCACTTTTTGATAAATTTAAGTGGGTGAGGGAAATTAACTTTTTAGAAATAAAAAAGTGTGCATTTAATTTCCACCATTGATATAATTCTTTCCTAGCCATTGGATTAAGATCTCTTCACCTACCTAGGGTTGAGAAGCAAAAAAGCAAGCAAAAGGCAAAACATGAATTCATTCTTGTGTTGAGAGTTTGAAGAAATCGAGAGAGAGCTGAAGAAGAGAGAAGGGCACGATTTTCGAGACAGCTAGAAGTGATTTTCAGTGGGCACGATTTCCAAGACATTTATTGCAGGGCATAGTTTTCGAGGTGGAGTATGGCCACATTTATTGCGGGGCACGAATTTCGAGACAGTGTACGGACTGCATTTATTTGGCACAGAAATCGAGGAGCCGTACGGTTGCATTTATTACAGACCATACTATACGGACTCGGCATGTTTTTCGAAGCAAAGTTGGGCACGAATTTCGAGGGAAGATTTGGGCACGAGTTTCGAGACAGCAGCAGTTAATTCTGGCACAGAATTCGAGGAGCCGTACAGCAGCATTAATTGATGTCCGTACAGTACGGATTCTGGGCAGTTTGGCACAGTTTTCGAGGGCTGGTTTTTGCTGATATTTTTGGAACGTTTACCGAGAAGGGTTGCACAGAAATCGAGGCAGCAAGAGGCACGGAAACCGAGACAGTCTGCTGGTCAAATTTCTGGGTTGAGATAAGTTGGATTTTTTGTTGTAAAAATTAATGTCTGATTTTTTATCCTGAAGCATAATAAAAACTCTCTCTCTCTCTCTGACTGGCTTTCCCCTAGTGGGTTTTTCCAAGGTCATTTGGCTGAAAATTCTGAGTACAGTGTGTTTGAATGGAGTGCTGAATATTTACTTTCTGTCAGTGAAAGATTTAATTTATAGCAGTGTTTTAAGTCTCAAAATTTTGTTTATTTCCATAACTTTATTTTTCTGAGAATGTCATACACTGAGATATAAAATTTTACTTGAAACCAGTGGCTGAAACTTAAGGAAAATCTACAGAAGAAAGACAAAAAACATGGGGATAGGGTTGTTTTAAGATTAGAGAAAAATAATTATGTCTAATAGAAAAGTGTAAATGTTTTAGGGTTTGTGAGTGTTTTCTCCTCTTATTTTTCTGGTGGATTTCACCAGGACATACCATATAAAAATGAAAACAAGAAAAAGGAGTAAAATGGCTCAAATGCCATATAAATCGGCTGGGAAATGTTATCCAATCATTTCCTGGAATATTTTGGAAGCGAAAGAACTGCCAAAACATTTTCCATGGCCTGCAACAACGGTTACGGCATATGTTGACCCTTCAATATAGGAATTTTGAGGTATGGTGTTCCTACAACTTAAAAAACTGCTTTAATTGACTGTTCCTAGACTTGAACGATCCACCACAGATCAGTCAGTATGCTGAAAAACTTGTCCTCAACTTCATATGGCCATTGTACGAGTACGTTTTTAATCAATTTTATTGTTCATGGGAAATGAAGGTGTTTACATAGAAGATTAACACTCAAGTAAAAGCATATTTTTCCCTGTCAAATTTAACATTCCTATTCAATGTATGCAATAATAAGTGGAATAATAAATTAATAATACAGAAATCTATATGGAAAATCTATCAAAACTAAATAGGTTTGGAAGAGGCAAACCTGATTAAGTTGGGAATAACAACATGCAACATTATAACTAGTCACAGCTGCTTCCCTTGGTTCAGGCTTGGATCCTAAAACAGACTCAAAATTTTCCAATGCTGCTTCATATTTCCCATCCCTAAATTTTAACAGATTGGCTACTGTCAGATCATTGAATAAAAGAAAAAACATCAAAGAACTTATACAGATGACTGCAAGCAGCAAGCAGCTTTAACACTAAGGAAAAAGGTTTTTGGACTAAGAAGCAACAAAGTGCATCTACATAAGTTATGCAAATTTATATGAGAAAAAATAATAATTAAATGAAGATTAGCGAAAAGTTTAAAGTCATATTTGGGGAAGAGCTAATTTTCAACCATCACAATGTGGATTTTTTCTTGAAGCTTGTCAGACAGGCTTCAAATCCCAATCATAGATATAGAGGTTTGAGAGGACATAAATGTAGCACCTTCTGTAGGTCAACTAACTAAAATAAAACAAATTAAGCATGTATAAGTTTATGCAAGCATGAGATTATGCTGGAAGACGTGAGCTGAATGAAATACAGCTATAGGCTATAGCAAAAGAGAATGACAACATTTTATACATAAAAGTGAGCACATTAGTTGACGATACTAAAAAGAAAAAAAGTGTACTCAATATATAGCAATAAATATATTGGAAACTTTATCAAAACTTCCAAGTAGTGTATTGGAAACTTTCTCAAAACATCCAAGTAGTGTCAAGATATAAAGACACACAGATCATTAGAAAAATAAGATAAAAATTAAAATTAATATGTACTTTGTGACATTATAACCAAAAACACAGTCAGAATGATTCGATTTCCGTAATACTGGCTTAACAAGATGTATGGATTTCTCCTACTTAAGTTTATTTTATAAAGCATGTAATGTTGATTAAATTGGCATTGTTGTCAACATGAGATCATAAGGCAACATTGATGAAATAGTCCAAAAAGATTGAGCCAAAATAACACAGTTGGCCAAGCAGTGTCAGAAGCATTATAATGCTAAGTTTCCATGAGGTGAAGATTTGGACGGCCCAGATCATAAGAGAGAGAAAGATCAGTGGTCTAGAATAGGTTCCATAATGCCAAGGTGCAAGCTAGTTAAAAACTGCGGAATGACTTTTGCGGAAGATAACTTGCGGAAGCAGTTTCGAGAAAAGTTAAACCCGCAATCAGCAATTGCGGAAGCAGTTTCGAGAAAAGTCGAAACCTACAATCCGCAATCCACTATGCATAAGGAAGCCTCTATCCGTAATCCGCAAATTGCGGAGAAGTCCTGCGAAGACGAGACGAATTGCAGAAGCAATTTCTAGAAAAATCAAAATGCAAACCCGCAACCCGCAATTGCGGAAGGAAAGAGTTTCCAATTGCAGAAAGGTCATTGCGGAAAGGTAATGCGGAAAGATCGTTGCTGAAAGGTAATGCAAAAAGGTCGTTGCAGAAAGGTATTTGCGGAAAGGTAAATGCGGAAAGGTATTTGCGGAAAGATAAATGTGGAAAGGTATTTGCGGAGAGGTCATTGCGGAAAGGTAATTGCGTAAAGTTTGTTGTGGAAATCGCACTGATATTTTCGCAAGTTAAACAGAGGTAATTTTGAATTACAGAGAGGTAATTTCCAATTGGTTTTTTTGTGTGTGAAGAGTCACGATGAAGGTACATGACTGTTAGATGAAGAGGCATGGTTGAAGGTAAATAAGCAAAGCTTTAACCTTTCAAACAGGAATCTTTGTACATCCAATTGGAAGATCCATAACTGTACAGAAGCCCGAGATCTAATAATCATGTGAGGGTGGTTGGGAGGTGATAGGGCAGGCAACAGGTCTGCAAAGAGGGTCGTAGCTTCCTTCCAGCAGTAGCTGGTAAATAGGGTGTAGAAGCATCCTTTCAGTAGTAGCTAATAAACCAGGGGATCGTAGCCTCCTTCCAGTAGCTGGTAAATAGGGTGTAGTAGCATCATTGTTTGTAGTTGTAGGAAGAAATCATTTGTAAACATAATTTTGCAATAATAGAAAGTGTTGGTGGTTTTCCCTATTGAGCTTCCACGATAATATCGTGTGCTCTATTTTTATTGTTGATTTTGTTTTAAGTAATAAAAATTAAAATAAATTGCTTAATACTGATTCACCCCCCCCCCTCTCAGTATGGCTTGATATTCCAACAATTGGTATTAGAGCAGGCTCTTCTCTAAAAGTTTAAACACTTGAAGAGAGATCTCTTATCACTATGGATCAACATCTAAAAACGTCCTCCAAGGTTCCAATATTCAATGGAGAAGATTATGCTTTCTCGAGCATTAGGATGAGAAGCCATATTCTAGCTATGAGACTAGATGTTTGGATGTCTGTAGAAACAGGATATAAATATCCAAAATCTCCTCCCACGGATCCTGAAGAAAAAAACTATTTGGAAACAATTCTAAAGTTGTTGATGCAATCTTGGCTGGATTAGCCAGACCAGTCTTTGCCAAAGTGATGCATTGCAAAACAACAAAGGAGATCTGGAACAAATTACAGATCATCTATGAATGAAACATCAAGGTAAAAAGGGCCAAACTCAGACTTTTAAAACTCAATTTGAAAGTCTAATAGTGAAGGAAGAAGAAAACATTTCAGAATACTTTGAGAGAATTGATGAAATCGTTAATGCAATTCAAGGGCTAGAAGCAGAATTAAAAGAAAAGGAAATAGTTGAAAAAGTACTAAGATCACTTCCCATGACTTACAATCTGAAGATTTCCACACTAGAAGATAGAGAAGATCTTGACACACTCACCATGGAAGAACTATATGGGATTCTCGTAGCTTATGAAATGAGGATTGGGTAAGATGATTCTCAAAAGAAGGAAGCAATTTTTAAAGCATCTAAGGTAGCTAAGAAATCTAAGACAAAAACTCAATCAGAAGACTCTAATGATGAACAAGCACTTCTTATTAAAAAACTTAAAAAAGGTACTAGTAAGTACAAAGGGAAATTACCCTTAATATGTTTTAACTGTGGGGAAATTGGTCACTATGCTTCAAAATGCCCTAATCGCAAACAAGAAGATAATGATGAGTGTCCTGAAGATTCAAAGAAGAACAAAAGGATTTTTAAGAAGAAAAACAAAAAGAAGACCTTTTATTCCATGGATGAAAATGAGTCTAGTAAAGATGAGATGTTGAAGTACTATTCATGGGAATAGAAAAGAAAATCCCTGAAGAAGAAGTAGAAGGTGTGGTATATCTTTAAGCAGAACTTGTGAGTGCTCTAGAAGAAATAGGGAAGTACGAAAGGATGTCTAAAAAATAAAAAATTCATATGACAAAACTTAAGGAGGAAAACTATCATGTTTTTGCCGACTTAAAAAATCAGCTTCAAGAAGCCAAAAAGGTTGAAGACAATCTAGAACAGCAACTCAAGAAAGAGAGCAAGAATTAGAAAAGTTCGAAGCTGAATTGATCTTGCTAAGAAAGAAGGCAAATGAAGAATCCTTTCAATCAAAGTTTAAGAGCAGTTCAAAAACTCTGGATGACATCCTAAGTTGTCAAAGACCGTCTAGTGATAAAACTAGACTAGGTTATAGTAGAGGAAAGAAGACAGAAAAATCCTTCTTCATAAATAAAGAAGGAAATAAAAGAAGTTATGATGATGCACTTATGAGACCAATTGTAAAGGAATACAGTCAAAAACTTGCTCTCCCCCAAAATAAAAGCAGGATAGAGAATGTGCCAAGCAGACATCAGCAACTATTTTTGGGAAATTGTTATACCTGTAACAATTTTGGACATATAGCTAAAAATTGTAAACTAATTGTTCCTATTGGGAAAGGCATTACTTCACAATCTCCTTTCTATAAGAATAATCTTACTAAAAGCAATCCAAAAGGAAGAAACTATAATTCTTTTGCTCCTCTACAGAGTTATAGTATAGAATGTTACAAATGTGGTAATCAAGGACACATTGCTAGAAATTGTAAACTAGTGATTCCCATGGAGAATGATACCACAAAATTTCAAGGCAATGAGGAAAGGAAGGTTTAGAAGAATAACGATGATATGGAATGTTCATTAGCTCTATATGCAACAGAAAAACAAAATCTATGGCATGTGGACAGTGGATGCTCAAAACACATGACAGGAGATCCAAATAAGTTTATAAGCCTAAAAATAAATTGTTGCCAACATTTTTGTACTATAGTTGGGTTACCTGAGGAGCCGCTGGTTGACAAACATGTCCAATGTTTGATTCCAGTGTATCAGTTGATCCGTCTTTATGTCTAGCCAATATTGGCTAGCCAGTTTTTCATTTCAATAATTTTGACCATGGCCCTACGGGGTTTGTAATAAAATGTGCTAGTAGGGTGTTTTGAGTGGTTCGGTCTCCTAAGACGTAGAATCTCAACTAAGGTATTCCAGGGAGGTTTTTGCCCTTGACAATTATGGTTTGCCTATAGCCGAGTATAATTGACGAGGTTTTCTCCCGCTTCCTCCAAAGATGGAATGCCCAATTTTGAATTCTAGACCTTGGGGGGTTATTAGAGCCCAACTAAGTGTATATAAACCTACTAGGCATTAATAGAATAGAGCATGGTCATGTCCTAAGTCAATAGGACCATCAAAAAAAATTCCGAAAAGATTTTACCAGACACGTTAAAAAATTAATTTTTAATTTTTTAATTATTTCCCTAAGTTTTTTTATTAATTTTTCGATAAATTAAATGGAAAAATCCCGTTTGTAATAAGTTAGTCATCCGGACCCCATTTTCAGTGATTGAAAACTCTAACCTTAAACCAAAAATCATTCTTGATCAGCCAGCCAGTCAGATCCAACATTCAGATCATCAATCGGACACATAATGCTCATTTTCTCAAAAAAGTCATTTTGGGGAAAAAATGATTATTTTGGAGAAAATCAAAACTCTCCAAATTAATCCAAATTCAGTGAAATTAAAGGGTAAATGACATCTCAATGGGCATTTATGATGATTGGAGTTATCATAACTCAACTGCAGTCAGCATTCAGTGAGCAATAAAGATATATTCAGTTAACGGACTTGTCATCTGCAGCTAAACTCCTGAATTGGATGAGATGGAGAGCACTCATTGGTTTGATGATTTGATCGAGGCAGAGACTGATGATTACACCGGCAGTGGCCTCTCTAGACCTAGCGGTGGCTCCTCCATACCTAAAAGGCGCCTTCACCTACTAGCCCACGCCCCTCTTCATGCTCATGCCCCTCCTTCATCAGCAGATGCGCCCTCACACGTGTAGACTCCCAGGTGGTTGGTTTTGGATGTTTAGGTTTGGAGTGGTGGCGCCTTGCCTAGGTGGAGGCCTCCCCTCACTCTTAGCTCTTCATCTTTAGGTCTGGACTCCCAGCTAGGTGCCAAACCAGTTATGTCAAGAATTTTTGGTTTTAGGGTTTTGGTCTTCATTCATTGTATAAATAGAGGCTCTTTCAGCTCTATCAGGGTGGATGATTGATGTAAAGAACCTCTGCTGAAATATTGTAATGCTTGTTGCTCTTATGCAACCTATTTTGTAATAAAGAAAGGCTTTGGAGGCTCATGCTGTGTAGATCTTGGATGCATATGTTCCGGTTAATGAAGTGATATTGTTTTAGTTTCTTTACTTTTGCTAATTTGTGGGTATTAATACATGCTTTAGAGGGCTTATAAAAGCACGTAATAATAGGTATTTGTAGCTTTCTAGTTACCTATTTATTCCATTTACTTTCAAAAGTCTTAAAGAGCATTGTTTTATTCAGCTGTATTTCATGCTTTCGGGATTTTATTAGTAAAGAATACATGTTTTAACCCCGTTTTGGCAAGTGTATAAGATTTTGTTTGCAGATCACTTCACCGTACCAAGTAAAAGGTTGAGCTAAGTTGCATCTCCTTTTCTTGGAGCCAAGCATACGTTTCTAGAAGCTGCATGCTATTGGGATCCAAAGTGGTTTCAAGGATTCAAGATCCAAGTGGTTTATCTTCTCCATTCACCCTAAAGTTAAAAATTTTCATTATTTCACTTTACGTTTGCAAGTAGAATTCTGATTTATAAAGCTAATCTTTTGCATCTACTTGCTCTCATTTCTAGATCTAGGAAGTGTCAAAATTTTTGCATTTTCTCTTAGATCTACTTAGTACTTGAAGCAGCATAAAGTCCCTATCTTTTATTTAAGTACTAAGTGTATTTTGGTAGTGTATTGTATTGTTTAATCCATCGTTTTGCAGAAAAATAGCTCGCTGGTTTTTCTCTTTCCGTGACAGGTTAAGCGGGAATGTTGGCAAAATTTCAAGGAAATAAGCTACAAGAAACATTCATTTTTCCCCCTTCTTAATCCCCATTCTACAAGTTGCCTTGAAGACACTCTCAAGATCACAAAGGACTCCAAACTTCAAGCATTGTAACAAATTAATAAAAAGCAAGTGGGATTACGGCTCCCACACCTCTCTTCCCCCATTTGGGGGAAGCTTGTATCGTCTCCCAATTTTTATGCTTTGCTTCACATTGTGCTAAAAGTAGGATAGAATAGTTTCAATTGTAAGAAGTTTGTTTTGTTTATTAAAGTAAGGTAGTCTTATTTCTGTTTAGTTCATTATTCATAAAGCATAAAAGTAAAGTTGTTTCTCTGTTTATTTGCTTAAGCTAATGCAAGTTTCGTTTAACTTTTTAAAGTTTTACTTACCCCTTTGCTTTCCCGATTAGGGCCCTAAAAAGCCTAAAAGAGACTCTTGGGTAGTTTAGTTTAGATCTTTATTCTTCTATTTAGTGTTTAATCAATTAATTAATTAAGTCTCTTGAACTTGTCAGAACCCAAGTCAAGAACACTCTTTATCGGAGAGCATTATTAGATTTGCACATCCTTGCATTAAGCATTTAGATTAGATAAGTCTCTTGAACCGTTGTCATAAGACAAGGTCAAGAGCGCTCTCTGTCGGAGAGTCTTAATTAATTAATCTAATAAAACTTGCAACACACATCCCTTAATTAATTAACCTCGTTCTCATCCTTCACCTAGTATGCTCTGTCGACTTTTGGGTTGGGCTCGTACTCAGAACGATGAACGGACTTGCTAAGTTCTTGCAAGAATAACTTAATAACACTTAACAACACGTAACCAACGCACCGACGTTGTAGGGAATCTTCCAAAAGTACTTCCTAGTAGAGGCGCCGGAATCCTGCTGTCTAAGCTTCTCAGCTAACTGGTCAATCTTCGTAATACCAGCCTGGGATACTGGGCGGGCCTGACATGTCTTCAACAGAGGGAACTTAGAATATTCTTCTGGCTTTTGACAAACCTTCGTTGACACCTAAATCAAGAGCACATAAAATCTTTAAAACCTACCAAGAGCATTTGCACAGTCTAATACTCACTAGTTAGATTCCTAGACATATTATTTGCGCATTTCAGTATCATTGACTCCATAAGGCACTGGTCCTTGATTAAATCTACATAATTATCTTATATTGATCAATTTTATGTGGTTTATTTTAATTTCTATCTCTGAATGCTTAATTAAAGTCTGGAATTTTTACTTATCTTTTTAATCTCTTATTAGCAACGTGGATTGCTTTTGATTATGTGTCATATTCATAATAAGTAAACATCTTCAAATCATAATAACTCCTAAACAACACCCATCCGCATCCACAACCTTTAAGAACACTTTAACAACTTAAGAGCCATAGAAACTCTTTTGTAGGGACAACCCTCCTGTCATCCGCCGATTGCACACCAGTAGCACAAATCAATTGAAAGCTGTCTCCTCACTTAAGAAAGTGGGAGAGGTGTGACCTTGGGGGCAAGCACAGAGCTAGGTACTGTCACCTACTCTTAGCTCCTCTGTTTAGGCTAACTCCTAATGAAGCCAAGGGGGGGTAGTCCCTAACAAAGAGTTTTCTATGGCTCAATGTTTAAGTGAAGTTTTAAGATGTTTTGGATGTGGATGGGTGTTGTTTAAGAGTTACTTGTGATTAGAAATGATTAAATTTATGAATGTGACACGTAAATCAGAGCAATCCACGTTGTTAGCAAGAGACTGAAAGATAAGCAAATATTCCAGACTTGTAACTTAAGCATTCAGATATAATCAGCAAAAATAAACCATAGACAATTGATCAAGATAGAAGATTACTCAATTATTACGAAGGACCAGTGCCTTATGGAGTCAAATAAATGCGTGAAGTAAAGTCTAGGAATTAAGCTAGTGAATATTAGGTTTTGCAAGTGCTCTTGGTAGATTTTAAGAATTTTAAAAATGCTCTTGATTAGGGTGTCAACGAACGTTTGTCAAAGCCGGGAGGCTTTTCTAAGTTTCCTCCGTTTAAGACATGTCGGGCCCGCCCAGTATCCCAGGCCGATATTGTCAAGTGACCAGCTAGTCGGGAATCTAAGACAGCGAGAGGTTTCGACGCCTCTAATAGCAAGTACTTTGGAAGGATCCCTACCAACGCCGGTCCGGTGCGTTGGTTAAGGGTGTTTAAGGATTATTAAATTACTCTTGTAGGGTTTAAAGATCCAATGTCGTTTCTGGGTATTCCGATCTAGAATCGATCAGAGCATACTCCGGCAATCAGAGAAGGGAGTTAATTAATTAAAGGGGTATGTGTGTTGAAGATTTTATTAAAACAATTAATTAGACTCTCCGACAGAGAGCGCTCTTGACCTCGTCTTATGACAGTGGTTCAAGAGACTTAGCTAATCTATATGCAGCTAATGCAGGGATTGTGCAAACCTAAGATGCTCTCCGATAGAAAGTGCTCTCGACTTGTGTTTTTGCAAGTTCAAGAGTCTTAAATAATTAATTGATTAAACAAGCACAACAATTAAGATGAAAGTGGTTGATTAAACTCTCCAACAGAGAGCACTCTTGATCCACCTTACGGTGAGATTCGAGAGATTTTGGTTCTTTTTATGATTTGACAATTATATAACAAGATACCAAAATGCAATAATAAATCTAGCAATTAGTGTTTATGCTAAGGAACAACTAGCAATTAGCAAAGAATGGAAACTAAGACTAAGCAAAGAACTAAACTAATTGCTTAAAGGAAACTACACTAAAAAATCATGAAAAGTGACACAACACCCTTCCCCCAAATAGGGGAAGTATAAAAGAAAGAAGACTTGCTCCCAGTAGCCCTTTTTATTAGTTTTTTACAATGATGATGTGTTCTTTGCTTCTTGGAAGAACAGGTAAAGAAGGGGATTGAGAGAAGAGGGAGAGAGTCTTTTTGTTCTTTTGCCCTCCTTGCTTGCTTATGGCCTTTGGGGTCTCCTTCACCTGCCTGAAACTAAGAGCTCTAAACATACACTTGTTATAGGATTAGTTGATAAAACATAACTTGAAAATAAATCTACAAACTAGAAAAAAACAACTACCCAAACTTACCGAAAAGAAGGGAGAGAAGAGGAAAGAGAAAGGCAAGGCAAGAGAGGGGGAAAGGGAGTGAAAAGAGGACAAAAGGCAAGTCAAAGAAGGCTGTAAACTAAGGGAGAAAGAGGGATACAAATCAGAGAAAGAGGGCTGCAAATGAGAGTAAAAAGGCTGAAAGTACAGCCCAAAAGATGGTTGGAGAAGAGGATGGAAAGGGGCTGCAAAAAGTGGAAACAAAGAGTAAAAAGAGGGTTGTCCAAAAGGGTGAAAATGGGGACAAGTGGACAGCGAACAAAAGAAAGGAAAGGCTGCAAATAACAGGCCTAAAAGGCTGAAAGTATAGCCCCAAAGATGGCCCAAAAAGAGGATGGAAAGGGGCTGCAAAAAGTGGAAAGAGGAGGCAAAAGAGGGTTGTCCAAAAGGGTGAGAAGTGGAGAAAAGTGGACAGCGAACTAAGGGAAGGAATGGCTGCAAAAAGAAGGCCTAAAAGGCTGCCAAAAAAAAACAAGGCAGCCAACCGGGGTAAAGGCTAAGTGAATGAATGTTCACTTTAGCCAAAACGTGCCCTAATCCCAAGGAAATAAAGATTTTATAAAAATTTGAGAGATGAATAATATGAAAGAAACACTCAAACCTGTGGTACTTTGATGGGGTTTGAATTCTTTTGGATCTTGAAAATTTGGAAGTTTCCTTGGCTTTGAGAGGAGAAGATGCACCTGAGCTCAAACTCCTACTCGCTTCAATGAGATGACCTGCACAATTTCAACTCAATACTTGCAAACAATGGATTAGATCATGTATGTTTGGTAAATAAAAATATAAAAAGCATGTCATACAACTGAATAATCGATGCTACTTTAATTCATAGAAACAAAACCATAAAAGATCAAATTGTAACATCAAATGATCAATCTTACGTGCTTATAGAAGCCTTCTAAAGCATGAGCTATTATCCAATCCTAAGCAATAAAAGACAAAAATTGAAACATTTCACCTCATTTGCCAATTGTTCATCCACATTCACACACCATATATGCCTCCAAAGCCTTAAAATTTATTATACGGTTGCAAAGCAACAAGCATTACAGTAATTCACCAGAGCTTCTTTGCATAAAGATCCATCCTCAATAGAGCTGAAAGAGCCTCTATTTAACAAATGAGAGAGTGTTAAAACCCTGAAACCAAAAAACCAACCCTGCTGCATGGGAAAGCTCCCTGCTAGGTCTGGAAACCTACTTTGTTAGGTCTGGGAAGCCTACTGATGGTGTAAGCTTCAGTCTTCACCTCGATCAAATCACCGGACCAATAAGAGCTCTCCATCTCATCTTTAGCTAGAGATGACATGTCTGATAACTGATAATAAATTAATTGCTCTCTTAATGATGACTGAAGTTGAGTTATGATAACTCCAATCATCATAAGTGTTCCATAAGATGTCATTTAGCCTTTTATTTTACTGAATTTGGATTAATTTGGAGAGTTTTAGTTTTCTCCAAAATAATCATTTTTTTTAATAAAAATCATTTTTTTACTCAAAACTAATTTTTTTGAGTAAAAAGGCATTATGTGTCTGATTGCTGATCTGAAAGTTGGTTCTGACTGGCTGGCTGATCAAGAATGATTTTTGGCTTAAGGTTAGAGCCTTCAATCACTGAATTCTGAGTCCAGATGACTTATTTACCACGAACGGGTTTTTTCCATTTAATTAATGGAAACATTAACCCAAAAAACTTAGGAAAAGTAATTAAAAATTTAAAAAATAAAAAATAATTTTTCCCCGTTCGAAAAAGATTTTTTCGAAAATTTTTTATGTATCCAGATGACTTAGGACATGACCATGATCTACCTAAATAATGTCTAGTAGGTTTATAACACTCAGTTGGGCTCTAATAACCCCCCAAGGCCCAGAATTCAACATCGAGCATTCCAGCTTTGGAGAAAGCGAGAGAAAACCTCGTCAATTATACTCGGCTGAAGGCAAAGCATAATTGTCAGGGGCAAAAAACTCCTTGGAATACCTTATTTGAGATTCTACGTCTCAGGAGACCGAACCACTCAAAAAATACCCTACGAGCACATTTATTACAAACCCCGCGGGGCCATGGTCAAAATTATTAAAATAAAAAAGTGGCTAGCCAATATTGGCTAGACATGCAGACGGATCAACTGATACACTGGAATCAGACTTTGAACAAGTCTGTCAACCGGCGGCTCCTCAGGTAATCCAACTAAGTGCAAAATTAGTGGATAACACCCCCTTGGCTTCGTTAAGAGTTAGCCTAAACGGAGGAGCTAGGAGTAGGTGACAATACCTAGCTCTGTGCTTGCCCCCAAGGTCACACCTCTCCCAATTTTCTAAGTGAGGAGATAGCTTTCATTAGATTTCTGCTGCTGGTGTGCAATCGGCGGACAACATCTTTTGGCGCCGCTGCCAGGGACAAATCTTTTTGTTCCTAGACGACCTTTGTTTCTTTTAGTTTTTACCTTTTTCCCCTTTTTTGGTAGATTTTTAGTCCAATCACTCTCCGAAATTAGACTTAAGTCCACCTGGCGACTCCACTGTCAGTTAACACCTCAAGGTATTCCACTAGAAGAAACTTTTAAGGTTTGTTCGATTTCATCCCTGACCCTGAAAAATTCTATAGGAGGAGACTGAACAAACGAGCTTCTCATAGGATCCTTGCAGAACTTGGATCTGAGTCTGTTTCAAATATCCACCTTTTATTTCCAGAAAACTTAGAAAATTTGCAAAACAATAACTGTTTCCTTGACACAATGGGTGAGTTCTTTACTCAACTCAACTTTACTCAGATAGCAGATCAACCTCATGACATTCCTGAAAAGGCTATTGACAAACTTATGACATATAATGGCACTGATGCCTCTGTCTCTGCTGAGCAACATCTCAGAAATTTCTCCAGGCACTGCGGTTCTTATGTTAGGGGTGCTGATAAACATGGAGATGTATACATGACCTTGTTTGCTTTGTCTTTGGATGGCAAGGCTGGCAACTGGTATGACAATTTGCCAAACAATTATTTTGCCACCATAGCGGACTTCAAGACTGCTTTCCTTGGAAAGTTTGGCAGTAAAAAGGAACCTAGACATCTAGTAGCGCTTTGACTAGCATGAAGAAATATGAAACTGAAACGATGGATGAGTTCAATAATAGGTTCACTGAGTTGTCAAATTCCATCCCTGCCACTTATTCTCCTACTGCAGCTTTTGTTTTGGATTATTACATTGAAGCATTAAGTTGCAAGATCCAGTACCAGATTAGAGACAAGGCGCCGACTACTTTACTTCTAGCTCAGGGTTTGGCCATCAAAATTGATAAGAATATGCAGTCTTCAGGAGAGTCAAACATCAAGGGTTACTCTAGGTCATCCATTCCTCTTAAAAATGTTGAACCTAAAGGGAAGGAGCCGTCAAACGAAGCTTATGAGAAAAAGCTCACGGACCTAACTGAGAAAATGCAAGAAATGGAAAGGAAATGCTTAGCGCAGATTAAGGAAGTTAAAAATAGGGTTATAACAATTGAAAGAACGCAACCTCCGCCACCTCCTAGAACTTTCCCTGCAAGGCAAACATGGCAGAGAAAGAATCCCAACCATGAGCAGAGGCCTCCTCATCAGCTAGAGGCTAGTAATGTGGTAGAGTCTTACAAACCATTTTGTAGGGCATGCAGAGATTTCCATCAGAAATCTGGCTGTCATTATGCATGTTATGTCCAGGAGCATGGTTATCCCAAGGGGTGCGTTCCCAGTACGTTTGCAAGCGAGCCTGATTTTGTCAACAACATAGATGACATCCCTAGCATCTCCATAGGAAATTGGCCACATGCCAATCATTATGAAAAGAAAGTTGACCACTTAACTCAATACTATGGTGAGATGCCTTCAGCCGAGCAGATCAACAACACTCAAAACTTCAAGGGAATAACTTATCAAAGAAAAGGGTCTTCTACACAGAATATTCCTAAGGTAACAGCTCCTAATCCTCCCAAAGAAGTAGAAACTAAAGAAATTGTTGATTTAAGTTTTGACTTAGGTAATTGGCTAGCAAATACAAAAGTCCTTGTTCCAGTCCTTGAATTATGTAAAATCCCTGGCCAAAGAGAGAAACTTTTGAAAATCCTAGACCCTCCAAGTAATGTTGATGCTCAAACTGAAGAAAGTCCTTCAAATCCTGTAAAGCCCCCTACCCCTAAAAAGGTCACTTTTTCTGATACCATGGAGCGAACTTCAAATAATGTCTTTGCCGATCCACCTATAGTTCTACATACTAGGGACCCAAGAAAAGAAGATCATCCCCCTTTTTACGTATCATTGATGATGGGTGATCTTCTTCTACACAATTGTATGTTAGACTCGGGATCTAGTTCCAGCATCATGACCAAAAAAGTCATGCGGCAGCTTGACTTAAGAACCACAAGGCCATACCAGAATGTATGTGCCATGGACTCTAGACCGGTTAAAGTTGAAGGGATGATTGAGAACCAGTTAGTTAGACTGGCTAAGTATCCGGATATCCAAATCACCATGGACATCCTTGTTATTGATGTTCCGGACAAATGGGGGATGTTGCTTTCTAGGAAATGGGGTGCTACTTTGGGAGGATCAATCCAGATGAATTGGACCTATGCCACCGTACCAGCATCAGAGTTTTCACTTGTTAAGTTGTATTCTGAAAAGGAAAAAAGACACCATGTTGAAAACCCTCAAAGACCATTGAATGAGTATGCTTACCACACTGATGAAAATGGTACCTATCAAATCAACTCCACCTTCTTGGAATCCCTCCAAGAAGAGATAAAGACTGAAAAACTTAGTGAATTGTGGAGAATGAATTTTGATGGCACTTACTCTAAAACGGGCAAGGGGGCTGGTGTTGTCATTATTTCACTAGAGGGTAAGGTTTTCAACTTTGTTTTCAGATTGGAATTTGAAGCAACTAACAATGTGGCGGAGTATGAGGCACTTCTACTGGGCATTGAGATTGCCAAGGACATGGGGATCAAGTTGCTTAATATTAAAGGGGACTCTGACTTAATTGTCCAACAAGTTAAGGGTCAGTTTGCATGTAAGTGTCAAAGACTTAAAAAATATAGAAATGCAAGCTGGGATACAATGGAATTCTTTGATGCCCTTAACATAGAAGCAGTCCCTAGAGATCAAAATAGTGCCTCCAATAAGCTTGCAGTTTTAGCATCAATTCTTCAGCCATCATATGAGATGTTAGAGGGGGATTGTCCTTTAGAGATTAACTTCAGACCTTCTGTTCCTGATAATGTTGAACATTGGCAGGTCTTCAAAGATGATGAGCAAATTTTGAGATTTATTCATAATGTCGATGAATTCCTAAACTTTAAAGTAAATGATCAGGAAGAAAATAAAGAATATTATGGAGAAGGTGACCAGTTTAACAATTATGTCCCACGTGGTCTAGTTTCCTTAGAAAACATCTTTGACAAACAGGACAGAAGAAAAAGCAATGTTGAGCAGATGAAACCGGGGGATTACATTGAAATCAACATTGGGATGAAAACAGAACCTAAAATTATAAAAATTGGAAAAGGTACTTCCGAAAAAGAAAGGAACAGCCTTATAAATCTAGTCAAAGAGTATAGGGATGTATTTGCCTTTACTTATGACGAACTCAAAGCCTATAGGGAAGATGTATTTCAACATACTATTCCCTTGAAACCAAAATGTCAAAAAGGCAAGCCTTTCAGACAAAAACATAGGCAAATAAATCCTAAGTTAGCACCAATCATTAAAAAGAAGTTAAAGAAAATGTTAGCAGCAAGAATAATAGCTCCTACTAGACATTCAACGTTGTGTTCTAACTTGGTCGTAGTTAGAAAGAAGAACGGGAGTATAGGGATATGTATAGATTTCAGAAATCTAAACATAGCATGTCAGAAGGACAATTACCCCCTCCCCAACATGGAGACCCTCCTCCAACAGGTCACTGGATCAAGCATGATGTCGATGCTGGATGGTTTTTCTGGCTATAATCAAGTAGTCATTAAAGAGGAAGATAGGCATAAAAGCACTTTCACAACTCCTTGGGGCACTTTTGAATATTTGAGAATGCCCTTTGGCCTTTTAAATGCCGGAGCTACTTTCCAAAGGCCCATGGATTATGCTTTCAAGGAGTTGATTGGCAGAATCATTGAGATCTATCAAGATGATCTTACTGTTTTTTCGAAAGAAAGATCCAGCCATGTTGGTCATCTCAGGCAGATTTTCGAGCGATGTAGAAAGTATGGCATTTCTTTGAATTCGACTAAGTCAGTTTTGGGCATAGAAGAGGGAAAACTCTAAGGACACATCATCAATAAGGACGGTGTCAAAATTGATCTTGAAAGAGTAGAGGCCATAAGAAAGATTCCCCTTCCTAAGAATGTAAAAGCCCTCCAATCCTTCAATGGTCATATAAACTTCATCAGAAGATTTATCCCCAACTTGGCCAAATTAATGAAACCCATGCAGGCCTTACTTAAGAAAAATGCCAAGTTTGTGTGGACCATTGAAGAAAGGAAAGCCTTTGATGCTATAAAGAATGCCATTACCAGGTCTCCAGTCTTAGTCAGCCCGGATTACGCGAAGGATTTTATGATCTTTTTTTTTGCTTCGGAAGACACTATTGCCGGTGTGTTGCTCCAAAAGAACTTCGAAGGGTTCGAGCAACCTATAGCATTCATGAGTAGAGCCTTGCAGAACTCTAAACTGAAGTATACCATTATGGAGAAGCAGGCTTATGCCTTAGTCAAATCTTTGAAACATTTTAGGACTTATATTGGTTATTCTAAGGTCATTGGATATGTTCCCCACACTGCAGTTAAAGATATCCTATCTCAAAAAGATTGTTTAGGAATAAGGGGTACATGGGTATCCAAGATCCAGGAGTATGACTTTGAAATAAAACCCACTAAATTGATCAAGGGACAAGGCCTTGCTAGAATGCTTACTCAGAAAAATGAATAAGCCATTTAAATGATTGCAGAAAATGATATCCCTCAGCCTACCATGACTCCTACCCTTCAAGACCTTGATAATCATTGGTATTCCGACATCATTTTCTTCCTTCTCCATCTCACCTGCCTTGATCACCTCAAAGGACACAAGCGTAGGGCTTTGAGACTTAAGACTGCTAGGTATTGCCTTACCCAAGAGGGTCTAGGTTGGAGGAACCCAGATGGTATCATACTTAGGTGCATCAATGAACAGGATTCTAAGAAGATATTAGCAAAGTTTCGCTTAGGATTTTGTGGAGGCCATTATGCAGCAAATACAACTGCCCACAAAATTTTGAGAGCTGGATATTATTGGCCAACCATTTTTTCAGATGCTCACAGGCATGTCAAGTGTTGCCAGGAGTGTCAGCTTTTCACTAGGAAGCAGAAGTTGGCAGCTCTTCCCCTTACTCTGGTTGTCGTCCTTGCCCCTTTTCAGCAGTGGAGGTTTGATTTTATTGACAAATTCAAGGATAAATCTAGCAATGGCTTTTGTTGGATTCTCACAGCAACCGATTATTTCACCAAGTGGGTAGAGGCTATACCCACTAAAACTGCCACTGAGAAGGTTGTTATAGACTTCATCGAGGAAAGAATAATCACCAGATTCAGAACTCCCCTTAAGATAACAACCGATAATGCCAAAGCTTTTAGTTCCGAAAAAATGAATGACTTATGTTTTAATTATGGCATTATCCTATCCCATTCATCAGATTACTACCCACAGGGCAATGGACTTGCTGAGTCCACTAATAAAATTTGATGACTATCCTCAAGAAGACTGTGGGGGATAATAAGAGATCATGGGATTGCAAGATTAAGTATGCTGTGTGGGCAGATATGGTCACTAAGAAGAACTCAACTGGAAAGTCACCTTTTGAGTTGGTGTATGGACTCACAGCCACCCTTCCGGTCAGCATGCAGATCCCTATATTCAGGATGTTAAGTGAGTATGGCACGAAACAGTCAGAAATGGAGCAGAGGATTAATCAGATCATAGAGTTGGATGAATCTCGAAGAGCTGCCCTTGATCAGTCACTCAGACATCAAGAAAGCATGAAGGGCAATTTTGATAAGTTAGCCAGGCTAAGAGCTTTCCAAATAGGAGATACTGTTCTCTTATGGGATAAGAGAAGGGAGAAGCCTGGGAAGCACGGAAAATTTGACAGCCTTTAGAAAGGCACGTTTATCATCCGCGACACGGCTGGCACCAATTCTTTTTTCCTTAACACCATGGATGGAGAAATATTAAACCTGCCCATGAATGGCCAACACTTGAAGCCCTTTTATCGAAACAACCTCCAAGATGACCAAGGGGTCATCCCAGGGCTTTTCTAAACCCATCCTTGTTGTATTTTTATGTACTTTACTTTTGTACTATATTTTATGTATCATATCCATGTAGAATGTTGTATCAAAATTTCTTATTTTTGTATATTAGCATTTGTATTATATTTTCACTTATGTACATGCTGAAAAAAGAAAAAGTTTATTTCATGTACTTTATTTCGAAAAAAGCAAAAATATTTTTTGGTATATCATCATGGCATATTTTTATCGTATACATGGTCTTGAGACACTTCTATTTACATGCAGGTACCAGAGATTCCTGGATTCTCAGACACTTTTTTATCAATAGATCAAGCAAGTACTTGTCCCACAGTTGGAGCCAGATGTTGCCAACATTTTTGTACTATAGTTGGGTTACCTGAGGAGCCACCGGTTGACAAACATGTCCAATGTTTGATTCCAGTGTATCAGTTGATCCGTCTTTATGTCTAGCCAATATTGGCTAGCCAATTTTTCATTTGAATAATTTTGACCATGGCCCCGCGGGGTTTGTAATAAAATGTGCTAGTCAGGTGTTTTGAGTGGTTTGGTCTCCTAAGACGTAGAATCTCAACTAAGGTATTCCAGGGAGTTTTTTGCCCTTGACCATTATGCTTTACCTATAGCCGAGTATAATTGACGAGGTTTTCTCCCGCTTCCTCCAAAGCTGGAATGCCCGATTTTGAATTCTGGGCTTTGGGGGGTTATTAGAGCCCAACTAAGTGTATATAAACCTACTAGGCATTATTAGAATAGAGCATGGTCATGTCCTAAGTCAATAGGACCATCAAAAAAAATTTACCGGACGCGTTAAAAAATTATTTTTTTATTTTTTTTATTTTTTAATTATTTCTCCAAGTTTTTTTATTAATTTTTCCATAAATTAAATGGAAAAATCCCAATTGTAATAAGTTAGTCGTCCTGACCTCGTTTTCAGTGATTGAAGGCTCTAACCTTAAGCCAAAAATCATTCTTGATCAGCCAGCCAGTCAGATCCAACTTTTAGATCATCAATCGGACACATAATGCTCATTTTCTCAAAAAAGTCATTTTTGGGGAAAAAATGATTATTTATTAAAAAATGATTATTTTGGAGAAAATCAAAACTCTCCAAATTAATCCAAATTCAGTGAAATAAAAGGCTAAATGACATCTCAATGGGAATTTATGATGATTGGAGTTATCATAACTCAGCTTCAGTCAACATTCAGTGAGCAATAAAGATATATTCAATTAACGGACTTGTCATCTCCAGCTAAACTCCCGAATTGGATGAGATGAAGAGCACTCATTGGTTTGATGATTTAATCGAAGCAGAGACTGATGATCACACCGGCAGTGGCCTCTCTAGACCTAGCAATGGCTCCTCCATACCTAAGAGGCGCCTTCACCTACTAGCTCACGCCCCTCCTTCATCAGCAGATGCGCCCTCACACGTGTGGACTCCCAGGTGGTTGGTTTTGGATGTTTAGGTTTGGAGTGGTGGCGCCTTACCTAGGTGGAGGCCTCCACTCACTCTTAGCTCTTCATCTTTAGGTTTGGACTCCCAGCTATGTGCCAAACCGGTTAGGTCAGGAATTTTTGGTTTTAAGGTTTTGGTCTTCATTCATTGTATAAATAAAGGCTCTTTCAGCTCTATCAGGGTGGATGATTGATGTAAAGAACCTTTGCTGAAATATTGTAATGCTTGTTGCTCTTATGCAACCTATTTTGTAATAAAGAAAGGCTCATGCTGTGTAGATCTTGGATGCATATGTTCCGGTTAATGAGGTGATATTGTTTTAGTTTCTTTACTTTTGTTAATTTGTGGGTATTAATACATGCCTTAGAGGGCTTATAAAAGCACATAAAAATAGGTATTTGTAGCTTTCAAATTACCTATTTATTCCATTTACTTTCAAAAGTCTTAAAGAGCATTGTTTTATTCAGTTGTATTTCATGCTTTTGGGATTTTATTAGTAAATAATACATGTTTTAACCCCGTTTTGGCAAGTGTATAAGATTTTGTTTGCAGATCACTTCACCGTACCAAGTAAAAGGTTGAGCTAAGTTGCATCTCTTTTTCTTGGAACCAAGCATACGGTTCTAGCAGCTGCATGCTATTGGGATCCAAAGTGGTTTCAAGGATTCAAGATCCAAGTGGTTTATCTTCTCCATTCACCCTAAAGTTAAAAAATTTCATTATTTCACTTTATGTTTGCAAGTAGAATTCTGATTTATAAAGCTAATCTTTTGCATCTACTTGCTCTTATTTCTAGATCTAGGAAGTGTCAAAATTTTTGCATTTTCTCTTAGATCTACTTAGTACTTGAAGCAGCATAAAGTCCCTATCTTTTATTTAAGTACTAAGTGTATTTTGGTAGTGTATTGTATTGTTTAATCCATCATTTTGCAGGAAAATAGCTCGCTGGTTTTTCTCTTTCTGTGACAGGTTAAGCGGGAATGCTGGCAAAATTTCAAAGAAATAAGCTACAAGAAACATTCATTTTCCCCCCTTCTTAATCCCCATTCTACAGGTTGCCTTGAAGACACTCTCAAGATCACAAAGGACTCCAAACTTCAAGCATTGTAACAAATTAATAAAAAGTAGGATAGAATAGTTTCAATTGTTAGAAGTTTGTTTTGTTTATTAAAGTAAGGTAGTCTTATTTCTGTTTAGTTCATTATTCATAAAGCATAAAAGTAAAGTTGTTTCTTTGTTTATTTGCTTAAGCTAATGCAAGTTTCATTTAACTTTTTATAGTTTTTACTTACCCCCTTGCTTTCCCGATTAGGGCCCTAAAAAGCCTGAAGGAGACTCTTGAGTAGTTTAGTTTAGATCTTTATTTTTCTATTAAGTGTTTAATCAATTAATTAATTAAGTCTCTTGAACTTGTCAAAACCCAAGTCAAGAGCACTCTCTATCGGAGAGCATTATTAGATTTGCACATCCTTGTATTAGGCATTTAGATTAGATAAGTCTCTTGAACCGTTGTCATAAGACAAGGTCAAAAGCGCTCTCTGTTGGGGATTCTTAATTCATTAATCTAATAAAACTTGCAACACACACCCCTTAATTAATTAACCTCGTTCTCATCCTTCACCTAGTATGCTTTGTCGACTTTCGGATTCGGCTCGTACTCAGAACGGTGAATGGACTTGCTAAGTTCTTGCAAGAATAACTTAATAAAACTTAACACCCCGTAACCAACGCACCGGCGTTGTAGGGAATCTTCAAAAAGTACTTCCTAGTAGAGGCGTCAGAATCCTGCTGTCTAAGCTTCTCAGCTAGCTGGTCAATCTTCCCGATACCAGCCTAGGATACTGGGCGGGGCCCGACATGTCTTCAACAGAGAGAACTTAGAATATTCTTCCGGCTTTTGACAAGCCTTCGTTGACACCTAAATCAAGAGCACATAAAATCCTTAAAACCTACCAAGAGCATTCGCACAATCTAATACTCACTAGTTGGATTCCTAGACTTATTATTTGCGCATTTCAGTATTATTGACTCCATAAGGCACTGGTCCTTGATTAAATCTGCATAATTATCTTATATTGATCAATTGTCTGTGGTTCATTTTAATTTCTATCTCTGAATGCTTAATTAAAGTCTGGAATTTTTACTCATCTTTTTAATCTCTTGTTAGCAACGTGGATTGCTTTTGATTATGTGTCATATTCATAATAAGTAAACATCTTCAAATCATAATAACTCCTAAACAACACCCATCCGCATCCGCAACCTTTAAGAACACTTTAACAACTTAAGAGCCATAGAAACTCTTTTGTAGGGACTACCCCCCTTGGCTTCGTTAGGAGTTAGCCTAAACGGAGGAGCTAGGAGTAGGTGACAATACCTAGCTCTGTGCTTGCCCCCAAGGTCACACCTCTCCCACTTTCCTAAGTGAGGAGACAGCTTTCATTATATTTCTGCTGCTGGTGTGCAATCGGCGGACAACAGAAATCAAAAAGGAAAAGTCACTTTTGGAGATAATCTATCCTCTAAAATAATTGGGAAGGGTACAGTGGCTCTTAGAGACAAGATGAAAGCTGAAAATGTTTTGCTTCTAAAGAAATTAAAACCTAATCTTTTAAGTGTGATTCAAACATGTGATCAAGGACACATATATATATTCGATTCCAAGAAGTGTGAAATCAAAAGAAAAGATTCGGGAAAACTTGTTGGGACTATTGTGAGAACTCCAAGCAATGTGTATATTCTAGAAAATGAAGAACAATGTTATCTGAGTCAAATTGATGAAAGTTTGCTATGGCATAATGGATGGGGCACTTGAACTTTGGCAATCTTGTAAAAGTCAGTAAGAAGGCAGCTGTAAGGAATTTTCCAAAGATCATAAAACCACCAAATCATGTTTGTAGACAGTGTCTTCATGGGAAGCAAACAAGAACAAGCTTCAAGGTCAAAGAGCATACAACCTCTCGGCCATTAGAAATAATTCACACTGATCTTTGTGGACCAACAAGGATTAAAATCTTTCAGGGTGAACATCCCTTTATGTTATTAATCAATGATTATACAAGGATGACTTGGGCGACATTTCTTAAAGAAAACTCAAAAGCCTTTATGAAGTTCAAAGCCTTCAAAGTACTTGTTGAAAATGAAGCAAATCTCAAGTTTAAATGTCTAAGATCAGATAATGGTGGTGAGTTCACCTCAAATGAATTTAATGAGTTTTGTGAAACTCATGGAATCAAGAGGCAGTTTTCAGCAGCAAAGTGGAGTTGTTGAAAGAAAGAACAGGACAGTCGAAGAAGCAGCTAGAACTATGCTTAATGAAGCAAAACTTCCTGATAGCTATTCAAGAGAAGCAGTATATACAGTTGTCTATGTACAAAACAAACGAGAGCTCAAAGTGAATAGTGACAAGACTCCTTATGAGAAATGGTTTGGAAGACCAGCTTCAATTAAATATTTTAGATTTTTTTGAAGTAAATGCTACATAAAAAGAGATGATGATAATCTAGGGAAGTTTGACTCTAGAACGGATGAAGGCATATTTCTTGGGTATTCCCCCACCAAAAGGGCATACAGATGCTTTAATCTAAGGTTGCACAAGATCATAGAAAGTGCAAATGTAACTGTTGATGATACTAAACCAAGAAGAATACAAAATCAAGAAAGTGTGGATGTTGAAGAAATTGATGATGAAGAAATAGATGATATTGAAAAAGAAGAAAGTTCACAAGAAGAAGAAGAAGAAGAAAAAGTAGAAGAAGAAGAATCACATGAAAATAAGAATAAAGATTCCCCAAGATCAGACACAAAGACGCCATCTAGGTGGGTTCACAAAAATCATCCTGAAAGTCAAATAATTGGTGACAAAGTTTCAGGAGTTAAAACAAGAAGAAAATGATTTGATAAAGAACAAGCACTACTTTCGATAGTAGAAGCCAAAACATTTAAAGAAGCTTGCAAAGTGAGGATTGGATCAATGTTATGAATGATGAACTTTTTTTTTTTACCATGGGAACAGCAACCTCCCAAGGGTATATCCAACAGCCTGCAAGCCAGATATACCAGAAACTTGTGACTTGGCAAGGGCCAAGACGTCCCAGTGGGGTTGCCTACCCTTCTAGCCTTGCCACAGCAGGTCATATGAGCAACCCTACCCCCCGCAGGTTTTGAACCTGTGACCTCCAGGGAGATAACACATGTTCTTAACCATTGGGCCCACTCAGGTTGCCTTGAATGATGAACTTGATTAAATAGAGAAGAACCAAACTTGGGAACTTGTCCCAAGAACTAAGGGTATGAATGTTATTGGAACGGATTTTTAAAAACAAGTTCAATGAGCATGCTCATGTGACAAGAAACAAGGCCAGGTTAGGATGCACAGGATATGCTCAAGTAGAAGGTGTTGACTTTGAAGAAACCTTTGCACCTATGGCAAGACTTGACGCCATTAAGAAGTTTTTAGCTTTTGCATGCTACAAGAAATTTGAAGTATAGCAAATGGATGTAAAATCTGCATTTCTTAATGGAGAACTTGAAGAAGAAGTCTATATTGAGCAGGCTGAAGGATTTCTCTTATTAGAAAATAGAAATTATGTTTGCACTTAAGAAGGCACTCTATGGTCTTAAACAAGCTCCAAGAGCATGGTTCTCAAGACTTGACAAGTATTTAAAGCAGCAAGGATATAGAAGAGGGGCCACTGGCAGTAATCTATACATAAAAATTGAAAACAAAAATATGATCATTGTTGTAGTCTACGTAGATGATATCATATTTGGAAGTGATCTACAAATTCTAAGTGTAAACTTTGCTTCAGAAATGAAGAAGGAATTTGAAATGTCAATGTTGGGAGAACTAACATTCTTTCTAGGTTTACAAGTATCTCAATCAAAAGAAGGAATTTTCATCTCTCAAACTAAGTATATCAAAGAGATGTTCAAAATGTTCAAAATGGAAAAATCCAAACCTGTTAGTACTTCTATGGTCACTAGTTGTAAGTTGAGCAAGAATGATGAATCTTTAGAAGTAGATCATACTATGTATAGGTCAATGATTGGTAGTTTATTATATGTAACAACTACAAGACCAGATGTAATGCAAGCTGTAGGTTTGGTTTCCAAATTCCAATCAACACCAAAAGATACACGTGGCTGCAGTAAAAAGAATTCTTAGATATCTTAGATTGGGCAGGAAGTATTGATGATAGAAAAAACACTAGTGGAGCAACATTCTACTTAGGAGATTGCTTGGTGTCATGGCTAAGCAAAAAGCATTCTTCCATTTCACTGCCTACAGCAGAAGCCGAGTATATTGTTGCTGCATCATGTTGTACACAAGTCATTTGGATGAAGCAAACATTGGTAGATTTACTTGTAAAATATGAGGACCCCATTGTTATACACTGTGACAATACAAGTGCTATAAACATATCCAAAAATCTTGTTATTCACTCTAAGACAAAACATATTCCAATCAAACATCACTTTTTAAGAGAGCAAGTGTCTCAAAAAGTGGTCAAATTAGAGTATATTGATACGAAGGAACAAATTGCAGACATTTTCACTAAGCCATTACCTAGAGAGCCATTTGCCTATCTTAGGCAGAAATTGGGGGTTATCCCTCATCATTAAAAATTAAAAGGATGAAAACCCCGTCACAAGAAAAGGAGAAAAGCTGACAGGGGGAGACACACCCACAGGGGGAGTGAAAATTACGGTCTACATCTTCAGATTGTTAAAAGAAGGCACAAGAGAGCAAGATCAGCGTTCAAAGAGAAATACAAGTATACTTTGCTACAAACTATAATATTATGAAGGAATATAGAAAAATGAAGCAACATCACAAGGAGAGGTTTTCTGAAAAATTTGTCATTGTTGTCAAAGAGAGAAAAATTGCAGAAGGAAAATGTTGCCATAAATGCCAAAGGGGGAGATTGTTGATTAAATTGGCATTGTTGTCAACGTGAAATCATCAGGCAACATTAATGAAATAGTCCAAAAAGATTGAGCCAAAATAACACAGTTGGCCAAGTAAACTCGGAAGCATTATAATGTATGCTATGCACCGCTGCGGTTCGTCCAAACAATTGGCTGCATCAAAAGCAACGTGGGTGACTAGACTAATTAGTTTTTCACACCCCAATTAACCTCCCCAGGAGAAAATCCAATGCCTCGAATTAATCCGTTGCGGTCGAAAAATCCACAAAGGAAGAGGGAACAACTGGGTAGCGACCTTGAGACACCGTTAGGCTACACCCTTGTTGGTGTAGTGTTGAACACGTCTCAGAGACTCCAACCAACCCACATATTCCTTGTGGGGAGCCACATCGGATAACGTTTTTTGACATACTCCTCGTACCTTGGGGTATATTTGGAGTTCTCGAATCCCCATAAGTTAATCAAATCATCTCCACATTAATTTAAAACTGATCAAGAGCACTTGCAACACTTTCCTTTTCAGCAATACAACAAGACTTTTTATCTGTGGACTCCATTTGGCACTGGTTCTTTATTTTATATAATCATCTATTTTTATGTGCTCTGATATATCATACAATGATCTATATGTTGTTGAGATTTAAATTTTGTTGCAATATCTTGTGTTAATATTTATTTTCATCAAACTCCTAAATAACTCGATCATCACCATTACACTAAGCCTTAACAACCTTAGCAACTAATAAGGGTCTACCCCCATTGGCTTCGTTAGGATTTGGCCTAAACAGAAGAGTCAAGAACAAGTTGACAGCCTTGACTCGAGACTTGCCCCCAAGGACACACCGAGTGGCTTGAAGATTTCTGCCACGCCCCCCCCCCCAGATGTGTGAAAGGCAGCAACATTTTCTAGCGCTGTACGACTTTTTGTTAGAATATAATCCGTTAGGGTTATATATTGTAAATAAATAAACAAATAAATAGTAGGAAGCCAAAAAGGCTGAGCGGAAGGTGAAACCCAACCGTCATGTGATTTGTATAAATATAGGCATTTGCATTGGAATAATAACGAATCGGGAGTTATTACCAACAAGTGGTATCAAAGCCAAGTTCATAACTCCTGCCTGCATGCCTGCCATTCTGTCTGCCTGCTGCCAGCCTGCTCAGTCAGTCTGCCCCTGCGCACATTCATTATGTGTGTTTTCTGTATACGTTTGATGTATACCTAACCCTAAGTTGTAACCATGATCTCCATTCAGTTTTTGTTGTTGCTGTATATTTTTTTATATGCATGATATCCTGCGATTTGTGTGAATATCATGGCGACTGTGTGAATATCCTGCGTTTTGTATCCTACGATTTGTGTGAATATCATGGCCTGTACAGCAGCATTAGCTTCTGCTTCTGAAGCAAAAGTGACGAAACCAAAGCCTCTTGACCTCCCAGTTTCTCTGTCATTAATAATCCTTGCTTCCATAACATCTCCAAAGGTTGCAAAGGATTCTCTGAGAGTCTGATCATCTACACCATACGAAAGACCTCCAACGAAGATTTTAGAGGACATGCACCGGCATGTAGATGGTCGGCATGTATATTTCAAAGCGGAATGAGGTGAAATCGATTCCCTGATTCATTGTATCGTGCACCATATTGTGTCAACCCTAATCTGGGAGATGCGTTGGAGCTTGGTATTGGAAACCCTAATCGCAACTTGAAGGCTGCTATCGTGACTGCAAAATATCTGAGTTGAGTATTCTTGCAGACTGCGTTGAAGTATGCCTGATACAGCGTGGAGCTGCTGACTGCTGCCTGCGTGAAGGCTGTGTTGGAACCCTGGTGCGTCTACCTGCGTGCCGTTTAACTTTTCTTGCAGTTCCATCTCATGTGGCTGTCACAGTCCCCGACCTTTCATTCTTTATACGCTTTCATATTCTCAATTCAAGTCATATTGCAGTGCTGTAGCCTCATCTCTTATCCGCCATGGCTGACTCGACTCCAACCTTCAGTCCCCCATCTGACTTTTAAATATGCTATGACCGTGATTAGATCACATGATCAAATGATCTATATGCCACTCACTGTTTATTAGGGTTTCCTTTCATGCCCCCTTGTCTTAGAACCAGAGTTTGGAGCTTCGGCGATCTCTGGGCTCTGGATGTTGCTGCAGCAGCATAGAAGCAGTATTATTATTATATAATATTACTGCGTTGAGAGACTGCATTGGAGACTGAATGCTGGAGCCTGCATGAAGCGAGAGACTGCTGCGTGGAGAGATTGCATCCTGAGCGTGAAAGCTGTGCACCTGCGTGAACCCTAAACGTGGAGGCCCGTGTGTATTCCTTGCTTTGAAGAGCTGCGTGGAGAGATTGTGCAGTGAAGATTCACGCCATCTTTGACTGCGTGAAGCTCGTATATATATGAAACTGGTGATTTCGAGCCTTTTAACGGTGTAAGCTGGTGATTTGAAGGGAGAAAACTGGTGATTTCGAGCCTTTTAACGGTGTAAGCTGGTGATTTGAAGGGAGAAAACTGGTGATTTTGAGCCTTTTAACGGTGTAAGCTGGTGATTTGAAGGGAGAAAACTGGTGATTTCGAGCTATTTGACGGTGAAAACTGATTATTTTCAGTGTTTTTGGTAAAGATTCCTCCTAGAAGTGGAGTTGCGACCTGTGCTGTAGGCCTTTTGTTGTGCATAATCATCTAAATGTTGGGTTTTCTCCTTTCGATCTGAAACTGTGCGCTGGAGAGATAATATGCGTTGATCATATATATGCTGCGTGAATTTTGACGTGAACCCTAATTTTTTTGAAGTAAACCCTATTTTTTCTTGCAAAGTCTGGATTGCGCTGAGATTGATATATTGCAGACCGATATATGACTGATATTGATATATTGCAGACCGATATAAGCCTGTGTATGACTGACAATGATATATTGCAGACCGATGTATGACTAAGATTGATATATTGCAGACCGATATAAGCCTGTGTATGACTGACAGTGATATATTTTGTATCTACTGATATATTTGCTATAAAATTGCATTGTATTCACCTTGGCAGAGACTGTAGACCTGCAAGGTTATTATTTTTCTGTTTCTCTTTGTAAATTACACTAACAGTTGTAAAGATGCACTCTTTGGCATCTAGTATTGGTGCTGCCCTAGCTGGCAAAGACCAATCCAAAGACCCTTCCAAGGGAGAATGCAGCAAGAAAGGACGAGGAAGAAGAAACTTCAAAGGCAGAGGGGGCAGAAACAACTCCAGAAAAAGATCAAAGTGCAAGCGTTGTGGAAAGACTGGGCACACATCAGATCAGTGTTGGGCTTCATGGGACTCCATCAAAGACAAGCATAACCAGAAGAAAGATGACCAAGATGCTAGTAAATCTTCTGATTCTTGTATTGTTGCACATTGTAATCTTGGATTTAATGAAATGACTTCTCTTTCATCTTACAAAGATTGTTGGCTGCTTGATACTGGTGCAACATCACACATGACATTTAGAAAAGACTGTTTTGAAGAACTGAATGAAACAATAGATGGCATAGTTTACTTTGCAAATAAGTCAAGTATTAAACCAAAGGGAATGGGCACCATTCGACTGAAGATGGAAGGTGAAAACTCTTAGCAGCTGCTAGTTTTTTCCCTTCAATGGAGTCGCCATGTGTTGAAGATGACTGGAGTCTTTAAAGGTGCCAATTACATGGATGGTCCATTTGTTGACAGTTGTTATGGGCGTTTTTATTATGTAGTTGTAGAACGACCATAATGGGTTAGTTGTCGATGGCATGAAATCAGTGCAAAATATTTATTTTGGTGTTTTTATTATGCAGCTGATAGAGCATTTCGTGTGCGAATTAATGGATTTTGGGCTAGAGCATGGAGTATGCAATATTTTTTGGCAACAAATTCATTTAAACCGGTGGCAGAGCTCGTGCACACCTAGACCTGGCAACATCTCCTTCACTTAGAGTTTTGGAATCGCTTGTGTCTCCACCTGCTGGCGCGTGTATTGCATAGAGTTGAACCCACGATTCTTTGTGTTACAAGGAAATCTGGAACAGGTAGCCTAAGTGGTAGTTCACTTTAATAAAATCTTTTTTATAGTCGCTAAAGTGATAGTTACACTTTAGCTAAAGTAGGAATTGCATTAATTAAATAAAGTTTGGTCTAGTAGGGAGAAAAAGTGGATCTAAGATTCACTTTTTTTATTTTATTCCCTTTTTATTATTTTATGAGAGCCCTTTTTGGCCTATAAAGAGGATAGCCTCTTTCATTGTATGATGGAAAAAAATTTGGGAGATTTCTTTCCCAAAGCTTAATAGAAAATTCATCAGATCTGAGTTTTTGGATGTTTAATTGGGGATTCTTACAAATGTGTGGCTTGAACTTGTGATGATTCTATAGCGGTGAACTTTGCTTTGTTTCCTTTCTATGTTTGCACTGGGGATCATAGGCAGATGGTACCACCGCGTTGGAAGGTGAAAACTCTTAGCAGCTGCTAGTTTTTTCCCTTTGTGAGCATGTTTGTACAGGCTTTGATGTTTACACTTAATCTAGGTTGATTGTGTAGTATTGATCCTTTGCATGCACAGCACATCTTCTGCAATTAGGAGAAAGAAGTAAATCTAGTAGCTGAATTTCGACTAAGGGTGGTTTGCTCAATCGTGCGACCTCTCCCCCTTAGTCACATATGACACAGGGCCCTCTTTAGTTTCCCCTTTGACTCCATTCTCCCTTCGGATGTACTGGCATTGGTCTCTTTGTGAGGAATTATTTTTCTCTTCTTCCCATCACCAATTCAAATTACCTATTATACTACAACCATTTCACTAAGGCAACCTCTTCTATTCACCTTGTCCACCATTATTCCTGCCTTAGTGATCTTAACCTTGGGGAAGCCCCCCTTGAGTTGGAGAAGAGCCAACCTAAAGCGAGGAAAAGAGGAGTGTGGTGACAGTGGCTGCTCTTTTCGCAGCTGCCATCGAGATGGTGTGCCTATTTTTGGGCTTTGACACACGCACGTCAGTCAGGAGCGGCAATAGGAAATATATAGTGAAACTTATGATGAAATCTGTAATGAACATAATAATGATAGTTTGGAAGGTTTACTACCTTGTGACCTTTTTTCTGAAGAAGATAACTATTATCATGAGGAGGGATATAGCCAGAGATGTGATTTAATTGATGAAAACTCCCCCTTCATTTACAAAGATGGACATGATGACTATTGGATGGATTTAGAAAGGCCCATCTTTAATACCTCCAGAGAGGGGACCATGGATCTTGAGACCTGGGAAAATCTTAGTATGGAAGAGGAGCATGCAGAATTTTCACATGATCAGTTAGAGCCTTGTATGTGTATCAGTAGTGAATACATTGAGAAAAAGTATCACGAAGAGTTAGATCTGATGCAACTAACAAAAGATCAGTCTCAGCCATCATCTTCACATATAGAGGTTCCTTATGATTTGGAGCAACTGAGGGCTTATACAATGATTTATCATTCAGTAAGCCTTGATGATCAGTATGATGGTGTAGTCGACCTGCCTCATCATGCGGATTTGTATATCAGCCCTATCCAGTCATGGATAGAAGCAGCCTGCGCGAGCACCTACCAGTTTGGGAAGAAGTTTGACGACATTATTCATGCTTATGATTTCCTATCCAACCCGCCCATTCTGGATCATCATGCAGGTTTGCATTTTCTGAATAATATACTTTTGCTTGGCCGGTAACCAAAGACAAGGAAAAACTTTTTTATATTAATAAAATGCTTAGGTGGCTACATTGGATTTTTTATTACACCTAACCTTTTTATATCATGCTTAGAGTAGGAAAATAAGCTCCTTAAAGCGAGCATTTACTTTATGCATTTTCGTTATGTACTTAGTTTAATAAAAAAATTCTTTCATTAGTTAGCAACATTTGTTTTGTTTGAATAAAGTAACTTAATGGCTCATTTGGATTTCATATAAAGTTGGTGCTACTAAGGTTTTCTTGTCAAGTTGAAATGCTTTTACAGGTTATATAAACCAAAGCTTTTGGTGTTCTCGTATCCTCTCCTTGCCTTAAGACCAGATCGAGCACACGTCCCGCAATTGGAGCCAAATGTTACCACCTAAGTTGTACTGGGTGGTATTTTTCAAGCAAGCCGACAAAGTAGAACAAGTATACTTGTTCATTCTTCAAAGTTCAGAAGTCATCCAGGCCTTCTTCTGGGAAAAATATTTCAAATTTTCTTGTACCACATGTTCATACCCACTTGGGGGAGCTGTAATAAAATGTTCTAGCATGGTGGTGTATGTAAAAGACTCGGTATCGTAGACTTATCTATCAATCCGACTAGCCCAGAGTGTTTTTTTCCCTTAGAGATTATTTGTTGTTGAATAAACGACTAATAATATATGAATTTTTCACTCATACCTCCAAAGTTGGGGTGGTCGTCTTGGTATTTAAGCCTAGGGTGTTATTAGAGTCTATGTGTCAATGTTTATAAACATGCTAGGCATTAATATTGAGTCATATGGACATGTCCTAGGTCCCCCTAGGTTTTTTTTTTATTTTTGATAAAAATATTTTATCCCGTAAACTTAGGCTATTTTTTAATAGTCTAATAGGAAAAATTGGAAATGTAATAAAAATGTGATTAAGGAGCAGCTTTGGCCTTGGGGTGCTCGTTTTCTAACTCAGAGCACCAGTTTAACCCAAATACCCATTTTTCCTAAGTTTTAAGTGATAAATTTTTCACTTTAAGTGATAAATTTATCACTTAAGTCAAAAATCTCCTGAAAATTAAATTTATTAATTAAAAATAGAAATAATTAATAAATGGAGAATAATCCTAAATTCCTAAATCAGTGGGATTTGCTCTGATTTGATTGAAATCATTCTCATCGGCTTCAGATAAGGTAGGCAAGTCCATTCCATGATTGAAGGCATTGATTGAGACTGAAGAGGTACTTAACTGGCTCACGCAGTCAAAGAGGTTGCGCCCTCTTTCTCTCTCCTCCACACGTGTGGGCTGGTTGGAAGCTAATTAATGGTTTGGTTGGTCCACTGAGAAAGGTGGCAATCAAGTATTCAGTTCTACTCCAAATCAAACTCAATTGAAGGTCAGATCAAACTCAGTTCAACTCTCCCTCAGCTGGACTCTCTCTCTCAATCAGGCATGCGCCCCTCTTAGCTAGTCTGGCTATAAATAAGACCAACCCTCTCATTCCAAACTAGTTAGAGTTGGATGAAGAGTTGGTCACTATTGTAATACTGTTATTTTTCATTCATTTGCTAAATAAAGAAGCTTTGGAGGCTATACCATGTAGTGCTTGTATTGTGTGGATTCCCAGCATCATGCTGCAAATGTGGTAACTGCAATTTTTTCCAATTTTGTGCTTTTTCGTGTTCTAGCTTCAAAGGATTCAGTTGAATCAGTAAGAGTTTAGAATTGGCAAGTAAGTTTACTTGCTTTACTTATTCATACTGTGTATGCTCAAGTAAGTTTACTTGCTTTATTTATTCATATTGTGTATGCTCAAGAATCTAATATTTTGCTTAAATAAGATTATTTTTGCATGCTTTTTCTTTCATATATTTATATCTAGATCTCACAGGTTTGTGCAAGTTTTTGTGATCTAGTTGCAGGTTCCCAGTCGGATGAAGTGTGTATCAACGTTGACACCATTCCCCATTCAAAAAGCTCAAGAAACTGTCCCTCGGTGCTCCACAAAAGGGCCTCCTTTCAGCTTGCTTCATTCCAGCAACAAACCAACCTTCACTCTTATTCCTCCTTTCTTAAAACATTCAACTTTCTCTTGGTTACTTTGTTTATGCATGAGCTTCTAGTTTACTATTTGCAAATTTTTTCATTAGATCTCATACATATGCATTCAAAAAGCTAGATCTTTTTTTTAAAAAGTTTCCATAAGCATTCTAGATCTAGATTAGGAAAGTTTCATTTTTTACAAGTTACTGAAAGTAGATCTAAAGGCTTGTTGAAATGCATAATCTATCATTTAAAGTTTAAAAGATAAATCTAGCAATTAAGTGCATTTGCATTGGCTTCCCAAAAGCAAGCCAAGATCCCAAGGAAAATTTGCTTTCCTTGGTTAAATTTTTTGCATTTTTACATAGTTTTAACTTAGAATTTTTTATTTTATTTATTTTTGCATATTCCAAAGACACTTCTAAAGTGTTTTTGGGCATTTTTAAACTAATATTGCTTGCTAGTTTTTAGCAAGTCCATCCAAAAAGAGGAGGAGGTGTTGCCCGAAACCTGACTTTTGGGCCATCCGAAGCTCCCCAGGAGTTTCCCCATCTTCCATGTTCACCTTTGGATTGTAAGCCCTTGGGTCCGTCCTGTATAAGAACCAAGTGGTTTTTTCCATTAAGCATT
The DNA here is from genome assembly GCA_001517045.1 of Pseudotsuga menziesii. NCBI lineage: Eukaryota > Viridiplantae > Streptophyta > Pinopsida > Pinales > Pinaceae > Pseudotsuga > Pseudotsuga menziesii. The sequence goes on from LPNX011168945.1 coordinate 192,908, forward strand.
GTAACCGAGCAATAAAAAAAGATCTAGAGTAGGCTCTTCCGAGCCCACTCCCCATCCCCCCAAGGGGGATCTGCGTCGATTTCCCATTTTTGCATTTTTCCGCACTTTTTATTTTTTCTCATTTTTTGTTTTAGTTTAGTTTGTTTTATTCATCTACAGGATAGTATACTTGGTTTAATGCTACAAAATCTCATCATTCCATATTTTAAAGTAATACTATTACTTACCCCACGATTTCCTGAGTGACCCGAAAGGGGAAAGAGATTCATGGTAGATTAATTAGATAATCTTTTGTTTTGTTCTTTCTTGCACTTTAATTCTAATTCCACTACAAAAAACATAAATAAAATCCACTCCTCCTTGCTTTCCCGATTGAGGTTCACTTGAACCGAAAGAGAATCTTGGAGATCAATTTTTTTCTTTTAACAAACAACTACTCATAAAATCTTTAAAATCCTTTAGACTCTGTTGTGCATGCTCTGGACCGCTGCGTTCTCCTGAACAGTTGGTTGTATCAAAAGCAATGTGAGTGACTAGATTAATTAGTTTTTCACACCCCAATTAACCTCCTTTGGGAGCGTTTTGGGAGCGTTTTTTATATAATACATATTTTAATATATTGTGATGCATATATATTAGAAAAAACATGTATTATGACAAATTAGCTATAGAAAACATAGATATAACCATTTAATACACATATAACATCAATCATCTTTGAACTATGACTTGTAGCATTGTCATCAAATGATCAATCATCAATAACATCAACCTTCAAATTTTAACATATAATATTTTCCATCAACAAACTCTAAAGACTAACAGTCTAACAGATAACATCAACCATGAAATGAAACAAAGCATCATCATATCATATTCACTGAATCAATACCAAATAGTTGTAAGAACATAAGATGATAAGAATCAAGATGCAATCAACAATTTAAAGTTCAAGCTTCAAAGTAGGCCATAATGTTTAAAAAATAGGCCATAATAAACTTGAAATACAAAGTACTATGATACTATCTAGTAATCTACTAAGTTTTCCTCTTGCCACAAGAAACTTCCAATTTTTTTTCTCGTGTTCTAGGTGGAATAGGAGCTGTTGGAAGTGATCGTGGAACACGAGAAGAAGATGAATGGCCCCTAGGGATTGTCAAACGTTGTGAAGCTAAAGGAAAAACTCATGCATTTGGAAACCTGTTGGTGGTTGGTGGTGGCACCTCCATCGAACAAACCCAAGGACTTTGATGATTTATAAGAGGGTTAAGTAAGACTCTAGAAGGCTTATCTTTTGGAAATGGTTTATGATCATCTCATAATAGTCTTACTCTAAGAGACTCTAGAAGGCTTATCTTTTGGAAATGGTTTATGATCATCTCATAATCATCTTATGATCATCTCCTTGCGGTGGCCTATTTCTAAACTTATCCTTGCATGTATTTTATTCATGTATCATATTGTTGTATTATAGATGTTGTATCTTAGTACTAACCTTGAAGGTCTTTGTTGTATATTAGTGTTGTAAAATAGTTTTTCTTTTGTACATTATATACTAACTTTGTGCAATAGATTAGTTTCCCAATTGGTTTCCTTGTATATATGTTTTACTGATGCACTTTAGTTTTTGTGCAGGACCCAAAGATTTCAAAGTTCTCACATCCTCTTTTTTATTAGAAGATCAGTCAGAGCACGGGTTCCTAGATGGAGCCAGATGTTACCCACTAAGTCATACTTAGTTGGTGGTATCAAGTGAGCCGGATGAAGCGAACAAACACCATTGTTCATTATTCAGAGTTCAGAAGTCATTCAACCTTCTTCTGGGAATTTTTTTTTTTATTTTCTTGTAGCACATGTTCATACCCCCTTGGGGGAATTGTAATAAAATGTTCTAGCATGGTGGTGTATGTAAAATACTCGGTCTCCTAAACTTATCTATCAATCCGACTAGCCTAGAGTGTTTTATCCCTTAGAGATTATTTGTTGTTGAATAAACAACTAATAATTTTTGAGTTTTTCACTCATACCTCCGAAGTTGGGGTGGTCGTCTTGGTATTTAAGCCTAGGGGGTTATTAGAGTCTATGTGTCAATGTTTATAAACATGCTACGAATTAATATTGAGTCATATGGACATGTGCTAGGTCCCCCTAGGTTAATTTTTTAAGTTTTGATTAAAATAATTTTTCCCGTAAACTTAGGCTATTTTTTAATAGTCTAATTGGAAAAATTGGAAATGTAATAAAAGTGTGGTTAGGGATCAGTATTGTCCTTGGGGGTGCTCGTTTTCTAACTCAAAGCACTCGTTTAACCCAAAAACCCACTTTTCCTAAGTTTTAAGTGATAAATTTATCACTTAAGTCAAAAATCTCCTAAAAATCAAATTTATTAATTAAAAAATAGAAATAATTAATAAATAGAGAATATTCTCAAATTCCTAAATCAGTGGAATTTGCTCTTATTTGATTGAAATCAGTCTCATTGGCTTCAGATAGGGTAGGCAAGTCCATTCCATGATTGAAGGCATTGATTGAGGTTGAAGAGAGACTTAACTAGCTCACGCAGTCAAGGAGGTTGCGCCCTCTTTCTCTCTCCTCCACACGTGTGGGTTGGTTGGCAGCTAATTAATGGGTTGGTGGGTCCATTGAGAGAGGTGGCAGTTTGGTCTTCAATTACTACTCAGATCAGGTGCATTTCATACTCAGATCAACCTCAGTTCATCTCTCCTTTAGCTAGAGTCTCTCTCTCAGTCATGCATGCACCCCTCTTGGCCGGTTTGGCTATAGAATAAGTCTGCATTCTCTCATTACAACTAGTTAGAGCTGGGGAGAGAGGCTTGCTATTGTTATAATATTGTATTGATCATTCTTTTGTTGGAATAAAAGAGAAGCTTTGGAGGCTAAATTGTGGAGTGTTTTTCATGTGTGGATCACCATTATCATGCTGCTATTGAGGTGAACTGCTATTTTTTCAAGTTTTGCATTTAACTGTTGTCTACCTGAATGATTATTGGAATCATAGGAATAGATCATTATAAGTAAGGTTACTTACTCCTATTTTGCTACATATGTTTGAATGAGTTACTATTTGCATGCTAAATAAGATTATTTCTCATGCTATGTCATATTTTTTGCATGTGTCTTCAGATTTAATGAGTTTGTTTGCAGGATTTGTCTTCTAACTTTCAGGTTTGCCATGTGTTGTCCGCCGATTGCACACCAGCAGCAGAAACTTTCCGAAAGTTGTCTCCTCACTTAGGAAAGTGGGAGAGGTGTGACCTTGGAGGCAAGCACAGAGCTAGGTACTGTCACCTACTCCTAGCTCCTCCGTTTAGGCTAACTCCTAACGAAGCCAAGGGGGGTAGTCCCTAACAAAGAGTTTTCTAAGGCTCAATGTGGTTAAAGTATTTTAATTGGTTGCGGATGCGGATGGGTGTTATTTAAAAATAATAATGATTAGAAGTGTTTATTTATTATGAGTATGACACATAATCAAAAGCAATCCACGTTGCTAACAATAGATTAAAAGATAAGTAATGATTCCAGACTTTAATTATGCCTTTAGAGATAAAAATTATAATAAACCATAGACAATTGAACAAAATTAGATAGTTATGCAGATTAAAAAGGATCAGTGCCTTATGGAGTCAATAATACTGAAATGCGCAAAGAAAATAATAAGTCTAGAAATCAAACTAGTGAATATTAGGTTGTGCGAGTGCTCTTGGTAAGTTTTCAGAATTTTATGTGCTCTTGATTAGGGTGTCAACGAAGGTTTGTCAAAAGCCGGGAGAAAATTCCAAGTTCACTCCGTTGAAGACATGTCGGGCCCGCCCAGTATCCTAGGCTGGTATCGCAAAGATTGACCAGCTAGCTGAGAAGCTTAGACGGCGGGGTTCCGACGCCTCTACTATTAAGTACTTTAGAAAATTCCCTACAACGCCGGTGCGTTGGTTGCGGGGTTTTAAATATTATTAAGTTATTCTTGCAAGATTAAAGATCCAGTGCCGTTTCTGGGTACTCCGATTTGAAATCGGTTAGAGCATACTCCGGCAAGGAGAGAACGAAGTTAATTAATTAAGGGGTGTGTGTTGCAAGTTTTATTAAATCAATTAATTTAGGACTCTCCGACAGAGAGCGCTCTTGACCCCGTCTTATGACAGTGGTTTAAGAGACTTATCTAATCTAAGATGCCTAATGCAGGGGTATGCAGTTCTATGAATGCTCTCCGATAGAGAGTGCTCTTGACTTGTGTTACTGCAAGTTCAAGAGTCTTACTTAATTTGTTAAACTTGAAAGAGAAATAAAACATAAAAAATAAATCTAACTACCCAAGAGTCTCTTTCAGGCTTTTTATAGCCCTAATCGAGAAAGCAAGGGGGTCAGTATACAGTAAAAAATCAATGAAATATCTAAGTGAACGATCAAATCATCATTTTTACTTATTTTTTATGGATAATAAATTAATCAATACATGCACTACTTGATTAAGATTATGTAATTATCCTACCCTATTCTACCATTAGCAACTTAAACAAAAATGAAAAGCATGACAATGAGACGAAACAGGCTTCCCCCAAGTGGGGGAAGAAGGGTGTGGGAGCCGTAATCCCACTCGCTTTTTATTAATTTTACAATTTTTGATGACTTGCTCTTGCCTTTGCTTTGAAAGAACAGGGAGAGAAAGGGATGGAGAGAAGAGGGAAGATTTGTCTTTTTTGTTCTTCTTACTTGCTCTCTTGCTTGCTTTTAGCCTTTGAGCTTTTCTCGATTCTTCCTGCAAATAAGAGCTCTAAACAATTCAAACGTTATGTGTTAATTAAAATTTTAAAGACAAAACTACAGACTAATCTCTCAAAAAAGGGGTAAAAACCAGCGATGAAAGAAGAGGAAAGAGAGAGGAGAAAAACCAAGAAAAGGGAGGGATAAAAGGTAAAAAAGAGGTTTGTCCTAAAGGTGACAAAGAGGGCTGTCCAAAGGCAAAAAGAGGGCTGTAAAATAGTAAAAAAGATGGCAGCGAACAGTCGAAAGAGGGCTGTCCAAAGGGAAGAAAGAGGGCTACAAAACTAAGTGAAAAGGGGGCAGCGAAGAGGAAGGAGGAAAAGCAAGCCAAACAAAGCAATGAAAGGGAAGCCAAAGGATGGAAAGAAGTAAACTAAGGCTTCCTAAGTAACCGGTAACCAAAAGAACTTTATCTTGTGGATGGAACACAAGAGAGAGAGAGAGTTACTCCCAGCTTTCTCTTTGTAGCAAAAGATGACGAACCCTGTAGGTCCTGCAATTACAAAGTGTTAAACTCAAAATGGTTGTTTTGAAGCATGGGATAGAAGCATCTGAGCTCACACCCTTCTACTATCTGTGAAGCCTGAATCACACCAAAACTCAATACAAGAAGTGAGATAAAATTATATGCTAGTATGTTAGGCAAATCAAATCAAGATCAACATTTTGTATTACTGACTACTCATGTCCATCTAGATATCAATCTACTTTGCATAAATAACCAAATTGAAACTACAAATAGCTATTCTACTGTGCCAACAATGGCCTTCTTGACCTAGCAAAATATTTAATCACATACAAGTATTAAAAAAGATGAGTTAGAGACAATATCACCTCAACCATGAGGAATTCACCACAATCCAAAGCCCGTAGACCTCCAAAGTCGAATATCTTTATTGACAAAACCAAAGCAAATGCTTGATACAATTTTCTCAGAGTAACTTTAACCCAAAAGTTCCATCCTGATAGAGCTAAAGAAGCCTCTATTTATACAATGAGTAAAGGCTAAAACCCTAAAACCAAACTAAGTGTAACACCGGAGTAATTGAATGAGCTTGGCATAATGATTTGGAGTTGAACTGAGCTGCAACTGAGTTGTAACTGAGGGCTGGAGTAATGAGGGGGGGTGAGGTGGCTCATCCTCCCTCGTAATGATCACCCAACCAATAGATAACCCACACTTCAACCAAAAACGGATTTGACCAATGAGGGCAAATTTCTGATTGATAGTTCAACTGCTACACTCCGATACTTGATCTGAAACTGACCGATATTGATTGGAATCATCATAAATGCTCCGTGCCATGTCATTTAGCCTTTTATTTTATTCAATTTGGTTAATTTTGGAGAGTTTTTTATTTTCTCCAAAATATTCATTTCTAATATTTTAATTAATAATTTCTCCATAAATGACTTTTTTGAGAAATTATTAATTATGAGGCTGAATGAACTTCTGAAACTTGGAGATAGCTGGCTGGCTGATCAAGAATGATTTTTCGCTTAAGGTTAAAGCCTTCAATCCTAAGTTGCAGGAAACTCCATCGGGAAGGGAGTACCAGTACTGGAAACTCCCCGAAACGTGGGTACTGGTACGAAACGCCGCCGAAACGCCACCAGTCGTACCCTACAGAGTTTCCAGATTTGGAAACGCCGTACGGTACGGCTGGCGGAGTTTCGAGTACTTTCAGTGCTGTACGGCGCATTTCCAATTTTTTTTTTCAGTTGTTGGGTTCAAAAAACAGTGGTTTTTCTTAAAATTGATTTTTAGTTTACCTAATTAACACCTAGTAACATCTAAAACCGTATTCTAAAATCTTTATCAGCACATGTTTGTCATAAGATATTCACCATGTTTGGGGAAGAGCGTCCTTCGAAAGTGACTGAGCAGTGAGATTCCATAAAAAAAAAAATTGTTTGTTTGTCTTTTTCTTGCAGCCATACAGCAGGGGCAATCATTGACAAGTTATAAGCAAAGTCCAAACTCTATTATTAAAATATTGACCAACGTTTTGATCACAGCGCCCTTTGATCAACGTTTTGATTAAAATATTAATTAACGTTTTGTTTTTTTTTGTTTGTGCAACAACTTTTTCTTATAAAGGCTAAGTTTGTGCAGCACATAAAGCCTCAAGTATAAACTTATAAAGGCTAATTTTGGATGTAAAGGCTCATCTGATAAAGGATCAATTAATAAAGATGTGATTTTCTTCTCAATTATTGTTTATTTGTCTCATTCTTATTTTTTTACAAAACAATGGAGTATTTTAAAATAATTTATATATATATATATATATATATACAACATTTCCCCCGGCGTACCCTTTTTTGGGGGGTCACGTTTCTAGGCGTCCCCGTTTCGGAAACTTGGAAACTTTTCCACGTTTCGTGCAACTTAGCTTCAATCACTAAATTCGGGTTTCGGATGACTAACTTATTACAAACGGGATTTTTCCATTTAATTTATGGAAAAATTAATTTAAAAACTTAGGGAAATAATTATAAAATTATAAAAAAAAAATTAACGCGTCCGGTAAAAAAATTTCGAAAATTTTTTGATGGTCCTATTGACTTAGGACATGACCATGCTCTATTCTAATAATGCCTAGTAGGTTTATATACACTTAGTTGGGCTCTAATAACCCTCCAAGGCCCAGAATTCAAAATCGGGGATTCCAGCTTTGGAGGAAGCGGGAGAAAACCTCGTCAATTATACTTGACAATAGGCAACGCATAATTGTCAAGGGAAAAAAACTCCCTGGAATACCTTAATTGAAATTCTACGTCTTAGGAGACCGAACCACTCAAAAACACCCTACTAGCACATTTTATTACAAACCCCGTGGGGCCATGGTCATAATTATTCAAAACAAAAACTGACTAGCCAAAACTGGCTAGGCACAAAGGCGGATCATCTGATACACTGGAAACAAACATTTATCATGTTTGTAAAATGGCGGCTCCTCAGCTAATCCAGCTATGGTACAAATAAGTTGGCAACACCGTGATTGGAAGAGTTGTGGTTCAAGATTGATTCCACTGATTTTCCAACAAGATTGCAAATATTGTGTCCCTCGGTGCTTTACTAACAAGTTTCTTTTGCAGATCTATTCCAGCAACAAGCACTATCTCTTCCTCTTCCTCTTCAAATTCTAATTTTTTCTCAAATTGGTTACCGTTCAAAGTCTTACTGCTTAGATCTATTTTACCAAGTAAAATCATATATAGATCTAGTTAGTAAGATCTTTTTTTAGATTAGATCTCAGTTTTGTTTTGCATGCAAAGATCCATTTAAAGAGATCTAATTTAAATCACCCTTTTTTGAAGCACTTGTTGGGCTAGGAAAGGAGACAAGGAAGAAGCTCGCGCGCAAGCAAAAGAAGGTATGCCATGCGCGCGACAGGAAGAAAGAAAGGTCGCGAAGGAAGCAAAGGGACCAACGCAGGCAGAATAAAGATGCGCGGGACGGAGGAAAGGCAAGCGTACAGACGTACAGGTGATAACGGCTAGAAAGCGACAGGTGAAGATCATGGCCGTTAAAGACGGCGTAAGCCTGCGGCAATGCACGTATGAAGGAATATTTTGTAAGTCAGGCCGATAGTGCCTTATGTCAGTCCATGACAGCCTATTCTGACGACTGATCACGACCTATAACTGATAAGCAGTATGTAGTTGACCCTGCGTGGTCTGATAGAAGCTATAAATAAAAAGAACCCATTCTGTATAAGGGTTGGATTTTGTTGGTCTTGTTATTGGCTGTTTTTGTTGGTCATTCATTGGTCGTCCAGAGCCAAGGACGTCATTTTTGTTGTGTTTGAGTTAGAGTTAGCAGAAAAGAAGATTCAGAGAGGTGTCTAGTAGCAGTAGGAGGCTGTTGAGCCGCGGATCTTGCAGCTGTGTGCGCAGACCGCTAAGAATAGAGGGAATCTGCAGTTGAGTGTGCAGACGGTAGATAGAAGAGTCGATCCAGGCTATGTGCGGATCAATAGAAGTAGATAGAAAAATAAACCAGAGATCCTGAGAGCAAGAAGTCTGAATCATAAAAGACATCATAAGATCAGTCTGCAAGTCACAGATTGCAAGGTGCTATATCCAATTCTCATGCCAGATGAAGAGAACTTGATGGTTTTTTCGAGATGGGTTTCCACGTTATTCCTTGTGTTTAAATAGTTGTTAATGTTGTATATGCTGATGTGAATGTTTGTTATTTGCTTACTGTGTGTTGATGAGCTACTGTTGAATGCATAAGCACCATATTGTTAATCAGTGAATGAATAATTGTTAAGGCATTGTTGGGATGCGTAAGCAAGTTTGTGGTTGATTTCCTAAGTTAAAACATAAGTCGCAATGGCTTGTTAGTTTAAGGATTTAGCTGCGTCGCACAAGTTGCACCAGTTGTTAAGGTTAAGGACAAGGTTGCGTCACGCGCGCTGACATACAGTTGTGTTCAGTTGTTGTGTTTGCTTTCGCTACTTGGAAATGTCTTCTTTGTGTTCTTCCCTTTCGCACATCCTTTGCAGACCTCGTCATGTTTTGCCTGTATTTCTGGAAGACCTTCAACAGCTTTGCTTGCAAGAGGTAGTGCTCTGTAATGCACATCTGCAAGCCTTCTGTGCCAAAGTTCACTTGGCTCTACTGTGTCATGGACCAAGGCTTGTTCTGGATGGCCCTTCAATTTGTACAAACCTCCTCCTTGTTCTCCAATCACCACCGCATCATTGATAGACTTTCCTCTTGGCCACATGATGACTTGACCATCTATGAATGCAACCCTCATTCCTTTTGCATCCAATGCTGATATGGAGAGAAGGTTCTTCTCGAGTCCTGGCACAAACAATACTTCCTTCATTGTTATAGACTTTCCAGAGTCTAGCTTATAGAAAGATTCCCCACTACCCTTTATTGGATATTGGTAGTCATCTCCTAGCTTCACCTTGTGAGGTGATTCATGTTCTGAAAGTTTCACAAAGGATTCCTTGAATCCAATCATATGTTTGGAGGCCCAACTATCAATAAGCCAATCATCACTTCCATGAGTAATGTTTCTCGTGAGAGCGGAGATCAAAACATATTCATCCTCGCTTGAAGAATCTTCACTTTCATATCTGGTTCTCTTCGATGAAGGTTCCTCATCCTCTGCAGCATGAGCATGATGTCTTCTCTTGCTTCCCTTCTTCTTGTGAGAGCTACTTTTGTTCTTAGGACAATCTCTAGCAAAGTGTCATTTTTCATCACATGTATAGCAAATAAACTTAGACCTATCTCTAGGCTTTCTAGAGTTATTCCTGTGATGCGAGCACTTACTTCTGTGATGGGTGGATCTGGGTTTCTTGGATTGTACTGTGAGAGCTTGATCTTCACTTCCCATCTTCTCTTCTTGAGCTGTTATCCGAGCTTCTTCTTGAGAACATTCTTCCCACAGTCTGCTGAACTTGACTAACTTCTTTCTAGCACAGATCCCTTGAATGAAAGAGTCCCATGTCCTAGGGAGACCATTCAAGGTGGTCATCACAATTTTGGCATTCTCCACTTCTTCATCTACTGCTTCTAATTGTTCCTTGATCTGAGAAACCCTTGTGGAGTAAGACTGGATGGTCTCTGCATTCTAAATCTTCACATTCTTTAGTTGATTCCTCAGAGTCATCTTCCGGTTTATGTTCTTCCCTTCAAACAATTTGGTTAGGGCATCAAACATAGCTTTAGGTGTTTTGAGGGAGGACACCTGTGGGATAAGGTGATCCTTGATAGAATCAACAATGATCCTCTTTGCCATAACCAACTTCTTCTTATGCAAGACCTTAGCCTCATCTCCCTCTGGAATTGGAACCTCCTCACGGATGTAGGAGTCCGACTCATTTTCTTCCAGGACCAGGGAGATCCTATACTTCCAGGCTCGGAAGTTATCAACTCCCTCAAGCTTTTCATCAAGCTTGGTATGATGAGACATCTTAACTAAGAAGCTCAAATGGAAATACAAAAGATTTAGATCTTACCAGGTCAAGATGTCGGATCTAGATTTGGAGCTGAAATCCTGTAGTGCTGGATCAGGAGCAAATTAGGGTTTTGCTTTCCCGGAGTTCTGTCCACCCAAATGCCTTGAAATTTATCTCTAACTTCGATTTTGGGGAGGAGATCAATCCAAGCCTGGGCTCACTGAAAAATTCCTCTTCTGTGAAAAGCCCTAATTTCCGGCAGTAGTGTCGGGTCCAAAACTGAAAAACCTCAGAATTGGATTCTGCTTCGACAAAAAGATGCGCCCTAAGGAGGAGAGTTATTCCACCTTACTTTTGCTGAAAATATGTGGAGGAAAATCCACAAACTAGGAATCCCTAGTTCCCGCAACTGCACAGTGTCTTCTTCTCAGGTTAGCTCTGATACCATGTTAGTTTTTTCAACATTAAGCTAGCATTATTAGGATCTTTAACTGAGAGAATAACATGCACAGCAATCAAACACAAGAGACAATGAACACAGTGTTTTCCTTGGGGAAACCATAAATGGAGAAAACCCCGCAACTTCCTCAGAGATAGAATCAGCACCAAAATAGAAAAGCCCGATACAGTAAGTGATCTCCCGACAGCAGTAACCTTCTTCTTATCTAGCCCCAGTGTCTTTTCCTTCCTCAACTATGCGCTACACTTGAGTGTGTATGAATTGTGTGTAAAATAGAGACTCCAGTTCTCTATTTATACTAATCTCGGCATGACTAAAACCCTACTAGGGCCGACCTCTACTAGGAGAGTCTAATAACCCTAGTGCCCCGGAACTGCGGGGACTTTAACCCTTAGACAATCGAAGGGTTACCCACAATGACTTGACATGACTTGTTTACATTATTGATCCTCCCGATCGGAACATCGGGGCATGACAACATGACTCAATTACATAATAGATACATCCCAGAATAAACATCGGGTTAAAAGACATAAGATACATAGATGAATACATTCCGAAGTTACAAATACATCAACACTAACCTCAGATGCAAGTCAAGATTGCATTTACAATTTAAGTTCACTGTCTCAACACATTTTCATCACTGTCACATCACACCAGCACTTATTTCTAGCACCTCTTCAATCAGCATCAACATAATGTCTCGGTCCTATCATCAATTGTTCATCATCATTCTGTCCATATCTACAGGCATATCATTCTGACCATAACCACGAATACATCATTCTGTCTATCAAATTGCTGCCAGCATCATACAATCATCCTTTCTTACTACTGTACATACACATCATATCAATCTGTTCATCACATTGCTGCCAGCATCAATCATCTTCTTCAATCTTTGTTGCTCAACCAAATCTGCTGCTCATCAACACAAACCAATTTAAGTCAACAGCTGCTCCATCACCATGTCCACAGCAAACCCTTCCATACCACAGTCATATCATCTTCATGTCAAGTTGCTCATCATCAAGATCATCACACTTTCATGTCAAGTCATCTTCATATACTGCTGCACTTGTTCAAACACCAGTGTCACTTGTCATTTTATTAACTGCTTTGTCATGTCAAGTCATGGCTCAAAATATGTCCTTCTTCAAAGTCTCCAACAAGATCTTCACCAGGTCTTCCTTGCTTGTTCAGACACAAAATATTGTCTCTAGCACATAATATTGTTCAAGTCAATCAATCACTGCTATTACTGTCATGTACAAACCAAGTCAAGTCATCAAGAAGACTGCCCAAGCATCCTTGACATCAAAAATTTGCTCAACCAAAGTGTTATAATTATGCCCTTGAATGTACCTGACTATAGTGTTCAAATCTGCCCCGTGGCATAGTGAATAATTTCTGTTTCAAATAGTCCTCAAGCTGCTTCAAGTACACAGTCCTTGTATAATCCCAATTCCTTAATTTTCCTATTCAAGTGACCCTATTAATCCTTCAATAAAACTAGAACTCAAGTAGCCTTTAGCAAGTAGTTTATGAGCAGTCCAAAGAAGAGTCCTTTTACAGTCAATCTTTGTCCATCAACCAAGATTGTGATACAATCTTCAAACCCAAACAATGTCTTTAAAAGTGACAATAATTGAATCACAAACCTGATCATGAGCATTGTCTTACACAAGGCATTATCTTAGATCTGAACAACAATAAATGATGGACAAAGGAACACACTGGAATCTCCTCAAACTAATTCAGAAATGAATAAGTCTAAAATAGTCTAAAATAGTCTTGATCAGTGAATACAGTCACCTCCTTCACAACTATGATCTCAACTCTGTCTTCAACAAATTTTCATAGCAGCTCTTAGTAATTCTATTGACTGTGAAAACAAACAACACATAACAAAAATAGTCCTTGATCAGCCCTTACACATTCCTTAATAAACCCTTAAGGTCTTCTTGAAATCAGTTCCAAATGTGCCCTTAATAGTCCTTAAGAATAGGGAGAAATTACAGTCAAGAACACATCCTTTACCTTTAATCTGTAGCCTTCATACTTGTTTCTTTTTGCTGTCTTCTCTTGCAATTCACTGCACCTTAACTCCTGCTGTACCTTACTGTCTGAATTCAAAGCTCAAAGAACATCACACACCACAATACACTCCAACACTGCTGTCCAATGTTTGAATCATGCAACTGCTGCCATATTTTTCACTGGGTTAAAGATTCATCACCAAGGTTTGACTGTACACCCGGAATTCATAAAAGTTTGCAACAAAAGATCTTAGCTGCTGCCTCAGTCCATTTTTTACCCAAAAAAAATCAAAAAAAAATATTTGTCTGCTCCTACGTTACTGCAGTCTGCTGCCATCCGAATTTCTTCAGTCAAACAGTCCGAATTTCAGAACTGCGGCTGCCACAGTCTGCTGCACCTCTGAGCCTCAGTCAACCATCCAAAATTGCCTCAGTTTGCACCTACTGCGGCCGCCACAGTGCCTTCTATAACCCGAAAAATCTTAGAGCAAAGTACTCACTTTTTCACCCTCTAAAATAAAAATGTTGGCTCCTTATTTATACACATTTTTTTTCACCATTATTTTGAGCCGACCTGCTATATATATATGTTTATATATATATATATATTAAAAATTGTCTGGGCCGACTTGTTGAAGTATGTAATTTTAACTTGAAATTCTTGCAAACATTTTCTATGTGTTTAGGTGCAAGGACTTCTTCAAATGCAAGAGGCATGCCATCAAGTTTCATCAAGACATCATACCAAGTGTATGGGTCATATGGGTCAAGACATCAACAAACTATAAGTATGTGGGTTCAAGACCCATGGTGCCATATACAATAGCTTTAGGGACTCAAGCCCACCATCAATCATCATCAACAAGCAACCAAGTGTGTCCAAGTGTCCAAGTGCCATCATATAACCATGTATGTGGGTGCCAAACATTCTCATGCACTAGGATCATCTCCAAGGGTTCCATGACCCCATCAACACACAAATGGGCCACATCATCTTCACCATTCCTTCAAGGGTACAAGGACCATTAAACCAAGGGTATGCACATGACATCAAGACCATAATTAACCATGCAAACCACAAATGACCACAGAATGGGTCATTTGGCCCATTAGGTGTTCCAAAGGCTTCTTCACCATGCAAGAGGCTTCATGGGCTTCTTCAACCACCTCAACCACACAAGAGGACCTACAAGGGTCAAGATCCATCATGCCACCTCCTGTGGGGGTGCCAAGCCTCCTTATGTCTCATGACCATCTTCGGGGGTACCATGACCCCATCAGAGCATAAATGACCACAGAATGGGTCATTAATGCTTCTCTTAGCCATTTAGGTCTTCTCCATCGTCTACCAAGGCTTCAGGACCATCTCTAGGGTCTTCAGCATCTTCAGCAAAGTGTTGGCTTCAAGATCCAGCCTTGTGGGTACAGGGACCTTGTCAACTGGGTACAAGGTGCTTCAAGGCACAAACCACTTTGTAAGGGGTCAAGGCACTGCAGGTGGGACTTGGTGGCATTAATGACATCCTGTGGGGCCACTGCAAGTCCATGTTGGCATCAATGACAATTTCATCAACAGCTTAAGTAGAAGAGGACATTACAATGTCTCTACGTGAAATGCCAATCTATCAAATGTGTACCCTTTATGCTGCTCTGCTCAAACGGACTATGTCACCACCAAGGTCATCTCAATAGACAAGAAGATATCAATCATGACAAGGGAATGCTCTGCATTTGCTGCTGCAATAAGGCTCTTAATATGTCTCGTACTGAAAAATGACCCATATTGCATCCCCATATAATGGAAATGGCACTGAAAAAGAGAAAATAGGTTTGTTGCATCATGGTAGCCAAACTACAATGTATGTGATAACAGGCACCTCCTGCATTATCAACAAATTGTGTTGCAACTACTCCCTCTGTGTTGGAGAACCTTTCTTCCTCTGGACCTGAGGATCCTACTCCCTCTGCATTTGGACACCTTACTCCCTTTGCAACTAAGTATCCTCCACTAAAGCAACATGCTTCCCTCTGCACTGTTGATACCTGCGTTGTAGAAATTTCAATAGATCTGCAACTGCTCATAAAATTTATCTAAATCATGAGACACAAATCTAATCTACTGCATAAAATAGAAAAATCATCACACACNCTATAGAATATCAGACTCGATATATTCCAACAACCCATTATCTGCAAATACTGCCTCCATGCGATCCTTCCAAGCTACGAAGTTGGAGCTGCCCTCCAAGGCAAATTCTAGCCTCAACCCGCTGAAAGCCATCTTTCAAGCTCTGTAGAGATGTTGCTGCACTGGCCTGTAGATCTGAGGAGAAACTTCGATCCCTGTTCTTCTGTGATTATTGCTCTGATACCATGTAGAAATTTCAATAGATCTGCAACTGCTCATAAAATTTATCTAAATCATGAGACACAAATCTAATCTACTGCATAAAATAGAAAAATCATCACACACAGAAACAGTCTTACAGATAGAGACAGGATATATCAAAAACGGGGAAAGCTTACTGCCTAAAACCCCATCTGCTCTGTTTTTTTTTTTAATAAAAAAATGGAAGAGCTGATCAACAATTGCTTCTACTGTACACTTAAATAGTTTACAACTGCCGCTTGAAAAGTTTCCTACAGCTGCCGTCCTCTGTCTTGGAAAGTTTCCTCAATTTAATTTAAACAGAAAATTAAATTGAGTTTCTTGCTGCTATTTTCAACATGCGTATCCATTTGTGTCATCTCCCATCAAGTGGGCCTACTAAGACGAGCCTCCTACTCCCTTCAGAACACTGAATACCATCCATGACTTCCTCTAAGCCTACAAACCGATTGACCCCATATATAATGTGCCCTCCCGGATGCTAAAATGGACTGCATGTTTGATCTTATAGATCCACTTGGAAGTGACCACAAACTTTCCCTCTAGTCTTGGAATTATGTCCCGCATCATTCTTCATGATGGACTGATACTCTTCCACCATGGCATCCTTCCAAATCTGTTGGCATGTTGCCTCCTCATAACTGGAAGGCTCAGAATCAATGATGTGACTCATTAATGCCATATAACTTGATAACCTCTGAGGTCTTTTGCTCTCCTTGAAAGTACCAATGGGATCTTCATCCCTCTCTACTTCCTGCAAAGTATCATGAAGCCATACTGGCCTCTTCCTGATCACTGCAACATCTCTAGGCGGGTCTACTGGCTTTGTTGGCTCTATTGTCTCCTCTTGATAATCTGAAGGATGAATATCTATACTACAGGGATTTGTTCCCTCGTCCTTTGGAGCCTCCTGCTGCTCACTATCAATCTTCATGTGAGACTCTCTAGACCTCCTGAAGGCTACCTCCTCATTAAAGTAACATCCCGACTAAACTCAATCTGACAGTGTCCTGGAATTTAGATCATG
Organism: Pseudotsuga menziesii; assembly: GCA_001517045.1. Classification (NCBI taxonomy): domain Eukaryota; kingdom Viridiplantae; phylum Streptophyta; class Pinopsida; order Pinales; family Pinaceae; genus Pseudotsuga; species Pseudotsuga menziesii. Next base: position 209,535 of record LPNX011168945.1, read on the forward strand.
TAGACCTTTGAAGTCTCGTTGTATCCCACAAAAGTACCCGTCTTCCCTAAAGGTTCTAACTTTGTCGTCTTCTCCTTGGGCACGTGGATGTAAACTGGATAACCAAGGATCCTCAAGTGACTGGCCTCTAGCTTCACTCCTGTGAATGCTTCTTCAAGTGTCTTGTCCCCCAATATCCGGTGAGGACTCCTGTTCTAAGCATAAATTGTTGTTCTAGATGTCTCTGCCCATAAGGACATGGGTAAATCATGATCGTGGATCATCTCCTTGACAGCCTCCACAATGGACCTGTTCTGTAATACATCATAGAATTGTCCACAAGAGTTAACTAGTACCAATTAAACAGTTATATTATTTATCAACAAAGTATCAATTCAATTTAAGTAAATAAAACTCATTGCTTAAAGCATTAAATACTTATCTTACTATCGACTCCCTTTTGATTCTCGCCTCCTTGTAGAAGTCACTGAAGTCCTTGGAAGTATACTCTCCTTTATTTGGCCTTAACCTTGAGCTTCTTCGTCGCCAAGTTCTCTACCGGAGCCCTAAGCTCCTGGAACTTGCTAAAGACTTCATCTTTAGTCTTCATGAAGTAGATCCATGTCTTCCGAGAGAAATCATCAATGAATGTTACATAGTACAAGAAGCCACTGAATGCACTAGATCCAAGATCCCTTTGGATCTACAAGAAATACTCTTTGTGAAGTTCATCTGCAATCTCATCAAGTTTTGTCTTCTTCTGTGATGGATGCTCATCAACATCCGTTGTTGATTCATGTTGCTTTTCCTTCCTTTTCTTCTGAGGACACTGAAAAGCATAGGGACCAAATGTATGACAGTTGAAGCACTTAACTTTTGAAAGATCCTTCTTCTTTTGTTCTTGAAATGGAGCTGATACTTCACCTGTATTTTTCTTACCAAAATTTCTTCGTCCTTTTCCTTTTCTTGCATGAGCTGCAAGAGCTTGGATTCCTTCATCCTGAGGTCTTTGCAAACTGTTCTTGGACAATACTCTGGCCTCCTCTTGGACACAAGCAACAAATAGCCGATCAAATTTGGGTAACTCTTCTCGTCCGCAAATGCTTTGAACAAATGACTCCCATGAAGAAGGAAGTCCATTAAGAGTCATTGTAATGAGTTTTGCATCATCAATGGTGTCTGCAATAGCCTTAAGTTGATCTCTCAATTGGGAGGCTCTCATAAAACAAGTGCGCAACTGAATCTGAGTTGGTCATCATGATACAACGGAGTTGATTCTCAAAGCTAATTTATTGCTAGTGTTCTTACTCTCAAACAATCCCAGCAAAGCATCAAACATTTCTTTGACAATCTTCAACTCAGCAATGTGTGGAATCAAATGATTTTTTATGGAATCTATCAAGATCCTCTTAGCCTTTGCTTCATTCTTCTTGTCCTTGGCTTTCTCCTCAACACTTTCTGCTTCAGAGACATCTTCTTTTACATAATTCTAAATCTTATTTTCATCCAAGATAAAGACTATCATGGTATTCCAGGATCTGAAATTTGTAGCACTATCCAATCTGTCTTCTACTTTGAGACTAGACACCATTTTGAAAAAAAGGTATGAAATCTGAATCAGAAACCTTGGCACCAACAAAATATGTCAAAACTAAGAAATAATTCTATCAAGGCGACCTCTAGAACACTAGATTTAAGCCCAACGTTTAGCTACAAAGGGTGCAATGAACTGAAGAGGAAGGTCAACAGCTGGAAACCCTAAAATTTCAACTTTGACCAAATGACAAACTAAGAGCATCAGTTGGTGTGCTAGGGAAAGGCAAGTTGTTTTGTACAAAAATTTTCCCCAATGTTGTCCAATAAATGCCTGAACTTCGGAGAAAGTTCAGATTTGTGCTACGACTACTTTTAACATTGCTCTGATACTATGTTGAATTTTCTTATACAATTTTCGGACGTGATAATTACTTCCTAATGATTTTTCAAACAATAATTTCATCGCACTGTTATCATTGAATAATGACACACTTAAAATTTCAACTTTAAATGCAGCGAAAACGAGAGAATCACAACATAGTAAACAGTATTTTTATCAAAGATTTAATGAGCCATGCTTGCATCGTGATGTGATGTTCTAAAGAGTCAAAAGCCTAGAAGTTGTTTGTTCTAGTCAAACAACATCATCATTCAAAAAGCCTATCTTCGATGAGAAGACTTCAAGTATTAAACTATTAAACGCCTCTTCTGGTTTGATAAGTATTGATCCTTTTGAAATTGTGAGAGAAATAGGATCGATTGAACCCTCTTTTGGAGTCTCAACTGGATAGTCAACTAAGTTGCTTGCTTCTACTTGTCGTCAATCGATGACTATAGAATCGACTACCATCCTTAGAAATATTGATCACCACTTCGGTGAACTAATCGATACAAGAGCTCCTTCTTTTTAGAATTCTTGTCTACCTCGTTGGGCTGCTAAGACAATTGAAGCTATTGGAGCTGATGTAGGAGATATTCATGCTTCAAGGAAGACTAGAAATCAGGAATAGTGTGGTAGTGTTTCTCTAATGGCAGATGTGTTATAGGCAAGTGACCCAAATACATATGTAGATGTACATGGTTGACCTAATTGGGAGAACACTAAGGCTGAAGAATACCATTCCATGATGAAGAATAAAACATGGGACCTAGTTCCTTGTTTGCAAGGAAAGAACATATTGAAATGGTGATGGGTCTACAAGATCAAATTCACATCTCATGGCATTGTTGAAGACTTGAGACGCATTTGGTCGCAAAGGGTTTTTCTCATCTAGAAGGCATTGAGTACATTGAAACCTTTCCCTCTGTTGCAAAGATGAGCTTACTTTGACTAATTATTTCCCTTGCTACTTGACTTGGATGGGAGGTAAATCAAACGGAAATCAAAGTGCTTTTCTTCGTGGAGATCTAATCAAAGAAGTCTATATGGAGCAACCACTTGGTTTTGAGAAGTATTTCGGTCTTGTTTGTCGATTGAAGAAATCCTTGTATGTTATAAAATAAGTCGTTAGGGCTTGGTATGAGAAGATTGATTGTTTCTTCAAATGGTGTGAATTAGATCATAGCATTTATTTTTTACATGGAAATGGTGAAACTTTAATAGTTGTACTATATGTAGATGATTTACTTATCACTAGTAGCATTGTAACTTTGATATTAGATTTGAAGAAACAACTGGCTAATACCTTTGAAATGACTGACCTTGGTCTTTTACATTTATTTTTGGGCATGCAAGTTCTACAAATGGATGATGGTATCTTTATTTCTCAACTCAAATATGTAATGGATCTTTTGCAAACATTTAAGATAAAAAATTGTAAAGCTTGTGCATTAGCTTTTCAATCGGGAGTGAAATTAACGAAGGGTTATGAAACCCCACGAGTCAACGTGACTCTTTATTGACAATTAGTTGGTAGCTTGATTTACTTAACTCATAGTCGACCTAATTTTTCCTTTAATGTTAGTGTGGTTTCTTGATTTATGTAAGATCCTCAAGAAAGCCATTGGAAGGCCACAAAGCAAATTGTTTGGTATATCAAGGGAACTAATCAACTTGGTATAAAATATTGCACTAATAGCACCAAACCAATGGTTGGTTACACCAATTCAGATTGGGTTGGGGATGGTGATGATAGGAAGTTGGCATCTAGCTATGTGTTTCATCTTGGTTAAGGACCCTTGTTTTCGCTATGTAAGAAATGGAGCGTGGTCTCTCTTCAACCACAGAAGCAAAATATTGTGGTGAAGTGAATGTTGGCAGAAAGGCGGTATAGATTCGACATCTATTGGGAGAGCTTGTTTTTCAGTCGATTTAACGAATGTAATCTTGTGCGATAGCCAAAGTGCAATACAAGTTGTTGATAATCTTGTTACACACAGTAACATGAAGCATGTGGAGCTTCATGGGCATTACTTGAGACAGTTGATACATAACTCTATTGTCAAGCTTGTCTACTGCAGAATAGATGATTAGATTGTTGATATCTTTACAAAGCCTTTATCAGATGCTAAGTTTGTGAAACTCTAGGCTATGCTTGGGCTGTAGGAAGCTTCACTTATGGGGAGTGTTGTACTGTAGTTTCACCTCCTTAATCTCCTGAGCATTGTGTTGATAGGGTGTTGTTGGAAGTTAAATCTCACTTTTATCATTAAAAGCATTTAATTCACTTTTAAATAATAAACGAGACATTATTACTGACCCACCTTTTTAATTCTCATAAAGTCACATTTAAAATATTTAAAAACTCAAACTTACTTTTTAAAGTCACTTTATAAACATAAAGTCATTCTCACTTTAAAAAATACTAAGAACCACAACTTTTAAGTATTTATATCCACCCCAAGGCATCACAAGGTAAACAAACACTTCTTTGGTAATTTTTCAACACTGTTCTTCACCACTCCCAACTTGTCTCTGAAATGAATATGATTTCCTCTTCCCAAAAACTTCGTGAGAATGTCAACGACCTACTCCTCAGTAGATATCTACTGCAACTCAACAACTCCCATCTAGACATAATCTTTGATGAAGTGATATCTAATCTCTATGTGTTTAGACTTGTCATGGAATACAAAAGTCTCAGAGAGCCTGATGCAACTCTGATTCTCACAGTATATAACTGTAGGCCTCAACTCTTGATCAAACAAGTCAACCATCAACTTGCGAAGCCACAATGCCTCACAACTAGCCTGGTTGGTTACCATATACTCAACCTCAGCAGAACTCAAAGCAACGGATTTTTGCTTTCTGCTGAACCACGACACTACTGTCGAGCCCAAACTAAAACAACAACCGAAAGTGCTCTTCCGGTTCGATGCACTTCCTGCCCAATCTGAATCTGTGAAGCCAATCAAACTCACCCTATTTGATCTCCTGTAGTCCAAACCATAATCTACTGTCCTAGCAATATATCTCAAACCATGTTTTCCAGCTGCCCAGTGCACTCTCCGGGGCTCCATCATGAACTAGCTGAGAGTGTTCACTGCAAAACATATATCTAGTCTGGTGTTAACCAGATACATCAACGAACCAATGAGTTGCATGTATAAGGGAGAATCAAGCAACTCTCCCTCAGAAGCATGAAGCTTCTTCCAGTTGGTGATCATGGGTGTGGACATCGGTCTGCAACCCTCCATCTGAAAATCTCTTCAGAACATCAGCTACATATTTTCCTTGCCCCAAGAAAACATGTCCATCCTTCTACCATACCTCCATAACTAAATCATAATGCATCATCCCAAGGTCAGTCATCTCGAATTCTAAAGCAAGCTCTCTCTTGCAAGATGCAATCAGGTGCTCCTCCCCTGTGATAAACAAATCATCAACATATAACAGAAGAATGAGCAAATCACCTCTAATTACAATGAAGTATAGGTTGGGATCAGCCTCACTCTTCTAAAACCCAATCAACGACAAGTATGATAAATCCTCGAATACCAAGCTTGAGGAGCTTGCTTCAGCCAATACAAGGCCTTTTTAAGCCTGCATACATGTGAATCTCTCCCATGCAACTCAAAGCCCTATGGTTTCTCTAGATACACCTCCTCCTGCAAAATACCATTCAGAAATGCGGTCTTCACATCCATCTGGTGATCCTCCAACCCATCTCTGCAACTATGGATATCACTAATCTGATGGAAGAATAATGAACAACCGGCGCAAAAGTCTTCTCATAGTCAACTCCCTCAACCTGTGAGAACCCCCGCACTACAAACCAAGCCTTGTACTTCTCAATGCTGCCATCTACAACAAGCTTTATCTTGTACAACCACTTGGAGGTCACAACTGACTACCCCTCTGGTCGTGGAACAATATCCCACACATCATTCTTCATGATGGAATTGTACTCTTCAATCATGGCATCTCTCCAAACCTGATGTGTGGATGCCTCCTCAAACGTAGAAGGCTCGGTCTCACGCAAGCTAGTCACCACCGCCATGTAACTATAAAATCTCTATGGTGCCTTGCTCTCTCTGACCTTCCTCTTGGGTGGCCCCACAGACTCCTCAGCTTCCTTCACAAGATCCTTAAGCCAACTTGGCTTTCTCTTCCTGGAAGTAGTTTCCTGTGGAAGACCCTCCTCCTGAACCTCCTCATTAGATGATTGTCTCCTTGAAGAAGTACCAGTGGTCTGAGATCATGTGCCTGGTGAAGCTGAACCTAAACTAAGCGAACCCGAATCACGTGAAGGTGTAACCTGTGAAACTGTAATTCGAGATCATTTCCTTGTACCAAAAGTCTTTGTAGACTGTCCCTGAAACTGATGATCCTAACACTTGTGGACTAGTCACACCTAAGACCTGTGACCCTGTACTCTGAGATGTTGTCACCTGTGGAGTAGAAATGTGTTGCTCCTCCATCTCAAACTCTCGAGATCTCCTAAATGCCTGCTCCTCATCAAATCTCACCTCCCTCCTCACTACAACTTTCCTCTGTGCAGGGAGGTATATGCGGAAGGCCTTTGAAGTCTCATCATATCCAACAAAGATGTCTTTCTCTGCAATAGCCTCCAACTTTGTCCTCTTCTCAAAAGGGACATATGAATATGTAAGGCATCCGAAAATGCGTAAGTGGCCTATCTCAGGCTTCTTCCCAGTAAATATCTCCTCAGGAGTTTTACTCCCCAATACTCAGTGAGGAATCATGTTCTGAACATAGACAATAGTACTACAGGCCTCAATCCATAGAGAAAAAAGGAAGACTCTGGCCATGCAACATAGCTTTCGCTGCTTCCACTATCGCACGGTTCTTCCTTTCGGCAACTCCATTTTGTTGTGGAGTGTAAGAAACTGTCAACTGTCTCTTTATCCCCTCTCGTCTGCAATAATCATCAAACTCCTTGGAGGTATAATCACCCCCATTGCCTGATCCGAGTACTCTGATCCTCCTCCCTGTTTGTTTCTCCACAAGAGCTTTGAATTCTTGGAACCTCTTTAAGACTTCTTTTGATTTCTTGCTCCTCAGGAAGTAGATCCAGGTCTTCCTAGAATAATCATCAATGAATGTGATGTAGTACTCAAAACCTGTCAAAGAGGTAGATGACATGGGACCACACAAGTCTGAATGAATCAGATCAAGCACTCCCTCTGATCTGGTGTCACTGGTTGGAAAAGCAATCTTGGTGTACTTTCCCAAAGCACACCCCCTACACACACCACTCTGCTCTATGATGAAATATGGAAAACATGTAGTCATGTCTCTCAGCATCCTCAAAGTTGGATGATGAAGATGGGCCATCCTCCTATGCCACAACTCGCACAACTCACTGTTGTTGCTAGTATGTGTCAGTGCATGATGAGGCTGGAAGAGAAGTTTGTATAGTTTCCCACATCTAACTTCAATGGCATATGAAGCAGATGGTCTTGCTACCTTGGGAAAGACACGAACTTTCCCATCTAGGACATATACTCCAAAACCCCTTCCCTCAATAGTGGAAACTGAAACAAGGTTCTTCTTCAACCTAGGGAAGCACAAGACATCCCTCAATGTCATGGGCTCAATATACTCCCTCTCAAAAATGACAGTCTCACACCCAATTCTCTCACCATTGTATCGTCACCCAACGCCACCTCCAGATCCAAGCTTGTCTCAGTCATCACGGTGAACATGTCTCGAACACATGTCATATGGCTCGAAGCCCCACTGTCAATATACCATGTGGAAGAAGTGGTGGATGCACTCAATGAATTCCCAACTATCATGGAATGCTCTGTCTAGTCCTCAATATCACTACTGGTGATAAATTATTCTCTCTCTATACAACCACCAACAAAGAGAGAAAACTCTCTCAAATCTCACTGCATACTCATCAATCTCTGTTGTTGTTGTTGCCTATTGTTTCTTCTTCTTCTTGTTTGGACATTGCCCAACATAGTGCCCAAAATTCTGACAAGCAAAGCATTTCACTTTGCTCATGTCATTTTGCTCACATGTCTGTTGCTTGGTCCCACCCTTAGGACCCTTCTTGGACTTCTTCTTCTTACCCTTCCCTACTAAAGCCACATTCTCCTCTTCATCTTTGCTGTGAGATGTACTCCCCTGTACATACCCTCTACGAGTCTTCTCCTATATGAAATCGTCCCAAAGACAATCCCATTTGGGCATATCTTCACGAGCAACCACAGACTCCACAAATATAGCCCAAGGCTTTGTCACAGCATTCAGAGTTGTGTGAACCAACTCAGCATCCAATACTCTCTCCCCCACCGCTCCGCGCTCATCTCGAACCTATGTAATCTTGGTAAGGTAAGAAACCATGTTCTCCCCCTTGTTCATCCAAGTAATCTTCATCTTCTCCCTTAACACCATTTTCTGAGTTTCATTGGAACTCTAGTATAAGTTGGTCAAAGCTGTCCACATCTGATGAGCATAGTCTTTCTCGTATATATGTGGTATAACATGGTCTTTTATGGCATCAACTATGATTCTTTTTGCTTTAATGTCCTGCTTGTGAAATACGGCCTTATTAGCTGCAACTGTAGGAACTGTGACTGGATTGGCAAAGGTACTATTCACTATGTCCCATAATTCATTCTCCTGTGGTATCAACACTATTCTAGCCTTCCATGGGCTAAAATTAACTGCCCAATCCAACCTGTCTTCTATCCTAAGTCTGGTAGTCATCACTCCAAATCAGCCCAAGAACCTGTTTCTTCACAAAACCATGTTTTCCCTTATTTCTCCAAGTCTAAAATTTCTTTATGAGTTCCAGTTTCAGCCCTTCACTTCATCTCTAATACCATGAAAAATTTGGAACCCCAACCCGGTTTCAAGTTTAGTTTCACTGCATGTAATTTAAATCCCAAACCCCAGCATGCATAATCATATTATAATTAAAAAAAATCACTTTTGCTTGAAACACATGGAATTCTTTCAACATAAACAAGTCGGAAATTTAAATGGCAGACAACTTTTTCACACTCAGAAAATTATAACAGCCAACACACACATGAAATTTAGACTCAGAATTTTGACCAAAATGGTCCAGAAAAAACCCGAAGGGAAAACCCGTTTTTTAGAGAGATTTTTATTTCTTCAGGAAAACTAAACAAATTTACAGCAGTACTTATCTCAACCAAATTCATCTTGAAATTTGTGTCAAACATTGACTGTACGGCCTGCTGAAAATTTCCAGAATTCTTTTCGAAAATTGTGCCCTTTTGACAGTAGAACGGCCTCACAGGTGTGGCCTTGGGAAACGTACCGAAATTAATTAAAGTTCAGAATTTATCTCTTCCTCGATATCTATGCCTGACAGCAGCATTAAATGTGCCCAGATTGCCTCGAAAACTGTGCCCAATTCAGCAGTATGGTCTCAGACCTGTGCAGCATTAAATACAGAAATTTTTTCTTGATTTTTTCTAAAACGAGGTGCTACCTGTTTACTTTTCTTGTTGTTTCTATTTTCAAATTGATACATCTATGTTATGGCATTTCAATGAAAGGATACATTATGCATTAAATCTTGGGGTAGAATCACACCTAGTTGTTCTAGCATGTTCATTAGTAGTGCACCTTTGGAAGGGCCTACAGTCATAAATTTCCAGCCATCGCATTCGGCAGCCATAGATAAATCTTGAATATTGAAACAACAATTTTTCCATTTCACATCTATATATTTTTAGCACTCTTAGTCATAGTCACTCGTGACTCCATATGCCCAAGTGTTTTTTTTTTTTGTAAGTACCCACGAAAGATTTGAACTCGTGACCTTCCATTTACAACTTCTCATTTCAATTACTCATTCTCAATTACTCATTACCAATTGCTCAAACCCCCGTCATATGCCCAAGTCAGTCATAGGCACCAGTTATACATCTCCAACCGCCCATTAAATAAATCTAATCAATCATATAAATTTCAGTTTTGCTAAAGTGACTCTTCACAATTGCATAAACTTTAGAAATTCCAATCCTAGGAACACCCCCCCTTGTGCGGGAGGAGAGCCTCCCTTGAGTGAGAAGAGGAGTTATTTAGGTGACAGTGATAACCATCTTGAATTACCTTTAGGCTTACACCGCTTTTGGGCTTTGTAGCTTAAGTGCAAGATTAATTGGTGACACAGTGTTTTCAGGTTAAAAGGTTGTACTATGATTTTAGCATGTGCACTGGGTTTAAAATGCCCTCTTGGCATCATCCCTGTCCCTCTTCTCATGTGCCGAGGCTAAGAGGAAGGCTTTTGCTTTATTTTCCAAGAAAGTTGTCATGTTTCCAAGTACATAGACATAAACATGAGCAGGGAGTTGAAAAACTGCCCTCCACCCAACAACTAACCACTTGAAATTCATTATCATTACTTGACAATGCACGCACCCCAGTTCAAGTGCTACTGCTACCAGTGTTCACTACAGGAATATTCTTCGAGCAATCAAAGGCAATAATTTTAGATCAAATCCTCACAAATTAAAACACTTCAATCAATTTAGTATTAGTCATTTGATGAACTTTCCACGTCTATCAAGCTTAAAAAAGAAAATGATAATCTGACACTAAACTATTCATATAACCTCAACAGCTTACGGTTTACCGCATCAAGATCTTATGTCAAAGCAACATTTCAAATATTATACTTTGCATAGCTTGTTTTATCAAAAAGTGCTTAAAATATTTTGAAGGTACAAACACTGAATTAATGATGGATAATCTAGAAGTCTGTAAGTAGGCGGCTGAAGAATAGAAAATTCCAAGATTCTTACTTATATAACTTGAGCCCTTCTGTAAGCTGTGTCTCCCTTTTCCTCTTGAGCTCCATTTTCCGCAAATAATTTTGCATCTGCAAACAAATTCAGTTCCCATTCTACATCAGGTTTCTTATATGGTTTTTTAAAATAAATTTTGCATTAAATGAGTTGCATGCTGGCAGACATTGTCGACAAACAAAACTGGTATACAAGAGAAAACTAAGTAAAAACAGACTTATGAGGTTTTTGTTGGATATTTTGAATCTTCTCAGTGTTGATTTCAAAGTTATATCACGAATTGCATGTAAGAGAAGGAAGAAGTATTGTCAGTAGATAAGTTGATGAGCCTAGTCATGGGTAGAAGCACTGTAAAGCCTAGAAACTTAGCCTTATAACTCCCTGTCGTCTTGTTACCACGCAAATCCACACTTGTAATGGACTTGTGAAATCTGTTAGAAGAATGTGCAACTTGTAGGAAATGTATCCCTCATGTCACTGATAAATTCCTCTCTATTTGGACTGGTGCATACCAACCACAAGGGGGTCCCTAACTTGTTATATGTTGCTAATATACCTGCAAATCTGCATTAGAACATGGATAAAAGGCAGCGAAATATGGCTGTTACAAGTACTAGAACATCAGATCTAGTAGTCTAAATGAAAACACCAGCATATTTGATCAATCTAGGATGCAAAATGAGCTAAAGTGACGTGAAAAGACTAAGATCTGCAATTAAAAGTTTATAACAGCGAACAAACTCGCTCTTTGGACTGCTGTCCTTTCTCGAAATCAGCAATAAAGAGCTTAAAACAGCAGCTAAAGATGCCTTTGGCCAGCAAGTTAATGCTTCCAAAGAGTTATTGTTATCACATATACATTTGCAGCCGAGTTACCATGATGCAGCATGCAGATATATCTCTTATTCTATTCCGAGCTATTTTTCACATGGGGTTTTAGCATGGATCATTACAGCCTCAGCCATTTCAGAGCCTTGTTTAGCGGATTTTCCTTGCCAAGGCTGAGATTCATTGGTCCATTGAGATGATTTCAGTGTTGACCTAGTTCATTTCAGCAGAGTAGCAGATTAGATGCGGTACACACAATTACAGAGGGGCCTTATTAGTTGGAGACAGGTATATATGGTGAGATCAGGTATATGCTTCTTTGGTTTGATTTTGCTCTATGATATATGTCAAACACCTATGCTTGTCATGTTAGGATGATTATGGTGACCTATGCTTATATGCACTAAATGCTTGAACTTGTGTTATGATTAATCAAGGGACTTGAAGTGAAGACTGTTGCTCATGCCATGCTTGTACAAATAGTAAACCTTAGTGCTAGGTTGGTTCCATGTGTCATTTGTCCCCGTCCATCCAGTTCATCCGTTGTTAAATTTATCCCATGACTTAGACTGTTTGAGACTTGTGAGATTGAATATCTTTCCCCATCTTGACCCCTGTGCATGATAAACTCCATGTTGTTATGTGCCTTTGGCTATGAAGTATGTGACTTGGCGGTGTGGCTGGGTTCACTGGGAAGTTCTCCTTTAGTCCTCAAAACAAGTGCTCCACCAAACAATGTTGCTAAACACTAAAGCATCGGAACGCATAAAAGATATATCTAAAGCATCAGAACAAGCCAGAGATGGTTTAGAAGTAATGAAAATTGAAACCATTATAACTTGTTGTTTGAAATTCAATGAAAGATCTGGAATGAAATCATGCCAAGGCTGAAATTGACTTTTGAGAACTGTTAATGTAATTGTAACTTCGGAAGATATTAACTTGTATATTTTATATTGTATTTGTATTTTATTATTGTACCTCCAACGGAGATGTTCATTCCTCCGATCGGGAGAGTCATCATTGTATTTGAGTCATGTAAAGTTATTAAGGATAACCCTCCTTTGTGTGTCGGGGCATTAGTCCCCAGAAATCAGTTGTAATTGGGTTATTAGACTTTCCTAGAGAAGTCAGCCTAGTAGAGGAAAAAGTCAAGTGGAAAATAGGGTATAAATAGAGAGAGTTCGCATGAGAGTGAGAGGACAAGCTCTCACAAGTGAGAGAGAAGTTGTCGAAGATCATCTTTATACTTTTGGGTTTTACTTTTGCTACTGGTGCTCATTCTATCTCTGAGGAAGTTATGGCGTTTTCTCCTTTATGGTTTCCCCGAGGAAAATTTTTGTGTCTCTTGTCTCTTGTGATTATTGTTGTGCATGTTATTCTCTTAGATAAGATCCTAGATCATATTGAATAAACTGTAAAAATCTAACACAAAGTTGGAGACAATGTTATCAGAACCCAACCGGTTTTGGAAAAACCCACCGGTTGAACCGGTTTACAAGCTTCACCAAGTCAAATCATGCGCTCAAACGTTTTTGGCTAGTTCCATACAAAATTGGCTAGTTTCAAGATTGAACCGGCCGGTTCTGTACAAAACCGCCTGGTTTTCTCCAAGCCGTCCAGTTTAGTACAAAACAATCTGGTTTTGTACAAAAACGCCAAGGACCCAAAAACAGCTAATTTCAAATTCTTTCAATAAAATAAAAAATAGGGTCCATGTGTGAGCTATTTAATTGACCCACGACCCTTCTAATGTTATAAAAGGAGGCTCCCACCATCCATATCAATCACATTTAGTTGTGGATGGACTTGGGCCCTCTTCCACAACAAGAGGATGTGAATATTGATGTTGCAGCTAGACAAGTACCTTCAGGCCTAGGGGAGTCAAGCCATGCTCATGTTGAGGATGTAGATGATGACTCTAAGCCTGAGCATGAGGACTCAGATAATTATGATATATGATTAGAATCATTAAATTGTAGATTCTAGAGTCTAGACTGCAGTCATATGCTTATATTTTCACTTTAGAGGCCATTTATAACCTCTTTGTTGATGTACTTTTCTTTAGATATGTATTTGCAGTCGATGTTATTTTGGTTTTATACACTCTTACTTGCTATATACATGAGAAACTTTGCATATTTGTGTATAATGGTTTGAATTCACATGGATGCACATGGATATATATGTATTTTTTGAAAATATGAATGTTTTATGTATTTTTGCTCATCCGGTTTGTTTCCCGGTTTTTGTCCGGTTCCGGTTACAGAGTTCGGTCGGTTCGACCACCAATTCGGTTCTGATAACATTGGTTGGAGATAGTTAGTTCCCCAGTGTGCGTTGCAACTCAAAATTTTGATTGAATGCTCTACTAAACCCTCTTGGCCTGTTCCTGCTTTTCATATTGCAAAAATTTGAGAAAGTCATGGCTGAATGGAACTCATCTCCCAAGTCCCTGTATTCTTGTAAATAAGCCCCAAATGGTTCACTAGGTTCTGTCGGCGTGATTGGTCCCACAACGGCATTCTCCAAAAAGTGAGGCATAGTAAGTCTGGATGGTTTGTTGTATATGTGAGGGGTGTTTTGCATATTAGTGTATGCATGATTCCCGCTACTAATGGTAGATCCTCTATCCATTGGTGAAAGAGGTAGGCTTCTAAGACCCTGTTTTGGATTAAGAGTCAACCTATTTATGGCATGCAATGCTTCTTTCTGCCCTTTAGCTAGGAAATTCCAACCTGTCTTCCTCTTCCCTTGTTCCCTTTCCTATGTCAGAGTGTATCCCTGTTGGGTCCATGTCTGAATTAGTATCCTCTAACTAAATATCTTCAAATTCCTGCTCCTCGGTGTATCTACTCTTCCTCCTTCTATAATTTACAAAAGTATCTTCTTCCGGATTCATTTACTTTTCATGTTCAAGCCCACAACTGGCAAGGAACATGCACTGATACCACTGTATATCCCAACTGATATTCTATTGTACTTTAGTAATATGTTTGTTGTTCAGATGCTCAAATTGTACTAGAAAGATAAATAAAATGTGCATGCAAAAAGTGTTGTGCCAAACGGCCCTAAAAAATAGCTGATTTGGAGAGAAAATAGGATAAATACTTTTAGTTAGAAGGGATATACACATACCATTGATAGCAATGCTCATATTTTGTCAATAGATGAGATGCATGCAAGTTGTGCAAGAAAGATAAGAAAATAGTGCTCTTCTCCAGCAGTTAACGCCCAGCAAAAAGTGTGCCCTCCTTCTGATGATCTTGACGTTTTTGAGGGAGGAATTGTCTGTTGCTGCTGAAACTTTCTAGGACTGAGTATAGTCCCCCCGGAGAGATAAGGGGATGCATGCGGAAGTTTAGCCCCCTTCAAGCCACCTAGCAAATTGATTTGCTTCAGAAGGGAAGATGCCCTCTTTCCTCATGTTTTTGCTAGTGGAGGCTCTAAATGTGCCTGGAACGGAATAGTAATTCACTCCATACGCAGATGTAACCCTACCGAGAAGAATGGAGGTAGCATGTAGAAAATTTACTGGATTCCTAGAAGCTAGCAAATGGATCTAGGATTTACAACTATTCCCTAGCAGCGAATGTGCACCTGCAATAAACTCTTTCTCTGACTGTTGGATGATGAATAAAGAAGATGATTAACACCTGATGATAGATCTGGATGATCTACCCCAAAGTGATTAGGGAAGATAAATTTCATTGTCGAAACCCCTTGCTAGCTGAAGACCTTCATCTCCAACCCCAACTTGTTGCTGCGACACCTGTTGTTGCTGCTCTAGAAACCAAACTCAATAATAATACTTCGTAGATATCCCTTTTTGGTTCAATGAACCTTCTAATATAGCTTTAGCATGTACTTTTAGGGTTTGCATGTCACTTTTAGGGTTTGTACTTTACTTTTTGCATGCATGCAATTCTAATTGCTCGTTGACTTAACTGAAGAAGTAAGGCTTGCATGCTTCGCATGCTTTATGATATTAACTCTGATGGCCTTCTTTACTATACTAATGACTTACTAATACTGAATTGATGTCCCTTTCTGCTCCCAGTGATATTAGTCCTCAGTTATTCCCTTTCTTTAATACCCGCCCGAACATATGGGAATAAAATAGGTTAACGGGTGTCTCAGGGTGGTTTAATTAAAAGAGAACATTACATTCTCCAACTATTGAAGGACAACTTGGCTACAACACAAAATAGGATGAAATAACAAGCAGATCAACATCGTAGAGATAGGAAATTTGAAGTAGTGGATTGGGTATTTTTTAGGCTATAGCCATAGAAACATATGTCTCTCAAGCAACAAAAGGACAATAAATTAGCAACAAA
The DNA here is from genome assembly GCA_001517045.1 of Pseudotsuga menziesii. Lineage (NCBI taxonomy): Eukaryota > Viridiplantae > Streptophyta > Pinopsida > Pinales > Pinaceae > Pseudotsuga > Pseudotsuga menziesii. The sequence continues at coordinate 225,416 of LPNX011168945.1, forward strand.
GTACTATGGTTGAAAAGTATTGGAAGTATGGCTTACAAATTGGAGTTGCCTCCATATTCACATGTACATCTTGTCTTCCGTGTTTCTTGCGTAAAAAAGCTAATTGGTGACACAATCCCAGACCAGGCTATTTTACCAGAGATTGATGAAGAAGGGAATTGTTGTCACATATATAGTAGCTGGGATACCATTGTTCCTGAACAGTCCTGAGCATATTTTTGAGCCAGTAATTTACTTTGAGATCAACAAATGATGAGCTTATAGTTGATGATCACTCTTAGTCAGTGGATCCAGAGCATTCAGATGATTAGTTTTGTGCCATGACTGAGCCTCATGACCCTAGATTTGATGATTGAGCTAGCCATTTTCATATCCCAGAACAAAGATTATGACAGTGCCCATGATATATAGCAGCAGTGTTTTGTGCCTTCAGATTGTTTAGATCGGATGCAGGTATATGACCCAGGTGATATATGGATATGTACATATGGATTTTGGTTATGCTCTGTTGTCTATTTTAGTAATGAGATTTGGTTGATAGTTGTTGTATGTTGGCGATATTTTATTGGTTTTCCTTGAAATCTAAAAGATAAGTGATCTAGTCGCTATGGTCAAGAGATTCTTTTGTATACTCACTGGTCATTCTCTACTCTTAGTATGGATTTGGGCATTTCCCTTTAGGGACACGGCTTGCTAGCCTTAGCACCATCCTCGCTGTCTCCATCCATCGGTTGTCTTCCTTTCTTTCGTTTAACCCTGACTTGTAACTTGACTAGTGACATTTAGGACTTCCCCCACCTTCACCTCTATGTTGGAATTGGTCTCCATGTTTAATTTGTGTCCCGGTCTTGGTTTGTGTGATCCTTATCACAGGGATTGCTTTCCTCTAGGTCTTGAACACAAGTAGTCTTAACCAAAAGCGTCTTTAGACACCAAGGCATTAGAACTTAAATGCTTCATCTAAATGGATGCCTAGCCAGCAAAATAACAGTGTTGTTAAACACTACTACAATTAAAGTTTAAAGTCAGCTAGTTGCCAAGAGACGAGCACTCATCCTTTGTATGATGTGAGGTTGTTTTCCTCCAAAGGGAAACAGGGTGGTCATTCCATCGCACATATGGACGGTGGAGGGCAATGGAGGTCATACCAAGTCATTATCTGAGGCCAGACAGGCTATTCAGGGCACCTGCTCTTGGAGGATGGCTAGTTAATTAAATGATTATAAAGTAAATGTTTAAAAAGGGTTAATGGCCAAAGGATGAGCACTCATTCATTGTATAATGTACGGCTCATTTGCCCCTACAAGGTGAGGCTGACCTGTCAGTGTTATGCCTTTGTCATTTTCTAGAAGCCCAGAAGGCTTTCCAGGGTACCTGCCTTTGGAGGTTGACTAGTGTCTTTTGCTATGCAAGTAAATTATTTTAAAAGGTTTCTTGTCTAGAGTCTATTGGAACATTCTCATTATTCCACCCATCTATGAGACACCGCCATTCCCTATTGTTCACCTAGTCCAGCTTATGTGTCATGTGGATCCCCTTTTCCTTCAGCCTAGATGCTTACAATGTCGAGTATCAAGTCATTCCCATGACCTTACCTTGTTTTATTCACCTTCATCCTTGACTAGCAAAATGGCCAAATCTATGAATGAGTATACACTTGAGATTCTTGTTTACAGCAACTAATTCCTTTGATTTGTATATATTATTTAAATGTATTGTGCTTATAATCGCCAGTAGAAGCCACTTGTACTTTAGTCTTACTACTAACATAGATAATTGAGCATGCTATATCCATTTTGTACTTGTAGCATCAAATATTTTCATTTGGGTCATTGTTTTGATCATTCTTAACTTGGTCAACTTAGTTTGACCAAGTCAACAGCAGGGTCTAGGATGAGTGTTGAACGCCTATGGCAATGGGTGATGATTATTTGTGGTCTATCAGTGTCCATTAGACATATTCATGCTTCAAATGATGATTTATCATGGTAGCTTGTGTTATTTTTATGATTATCAGCATTTACAGGCTTTATTATTATTATTATTCTAGCATGAATGGGGCCTCTAATGTATATTATTTGTGGGTATATGGTGTATGAATACTCATTCCAAGTAGATTTGAACTTTCTGAGTCCATTGGTGCACTCAGTTTTCAGTTTCGAGAACTTGTACTTGATTTATGGACCAATTGCCAGTTTGCAGTTTTGACTCAATACATTAAAATAAAATGCTTTTCAGTAGATATTTGGTTCTCTTAGGGCTCCACAGAGGCACATAGTGTGTAGCTAGTCGGTATTACCATATTGCTATGGTATTGTTTCCATTTTTACAGTTAGTTGATGCCCAGGTTCAGCCAGCAATGAGATATAAGCATTTTTATTTTCCCAAGACAGCATATTGACAAATTAAAATAATGAAAATGGCTAATGAGGAAATCGATTTGGGTAATAGAGACAAGGAAATGGAATGGAATTGGTCTGGGGAACATTATTGATGATATCTTCACTTTACGGCATTATCTTTACTATTCATGGTGTCCACACGTCCTAGCATTTGTCATTGTGGGTGTTTTTTATGTATTTTGAGGGGCACGACTTGGTGAGTTTAGTTACTTTATGTTATGACTTATGATTGTGACATGGGGACATGCTAGTGAAGAATTTATATTACCTCCTAGCCCCACCATGTGTTACGTTATGTTTTTCACATCTTTTGTGTGGTGCGTCCCCCCTAGGGCATCTTTGAGTAGGTGCACCCCTCTTATTTTGAGTGATCTATGTGTGATGTATACAGCTCATCTTAGTCGTTGATTATTATGATCTATCTTTTGATCCTAGCCATCTATACTTTTGGAAATAGGGATTTGTATTGGAGAGATCTATATATTGAGATGCTCTCTCATTGTAAAAGGACCTTTGGCTTTGGAGCCCAGAGAATAATAAAATATTTTTGCAAAAACTCTTGGAAGCTTTGTTGAATATCTTGTATAGAGATTGGAAAGGCTTTATCTTTCTAGCATTCTTGCGGATCTATGCTTTGCTAACATTTTTGCAAGTGGTCATACCATTGGTGAAGAGGACGATTTGATGGGGGCGCTATTGTGACTAGGCTCCATACTTCTTCTGCAAATCGTTTTGGGTTCAAGGAGTATCTTTATTATATCTTGTAATCATCTTGATGCTCGTTGTTTCTTTCTTCATCGATTTTCTCTCTTTTTGCAAATCGATTCTTACTTTGGTAGATCTCTTTTGTAGGAGGAGGGCGTCTTAGTCTCTTGGAGGGCAAATTGATTTCACTTGGCATTGCATGGAAAACACTCGTAATTGATTGAAAAGGGAAGATCATCACCATACAAGGTTAGTAGCAAGGATTTCCAGGTACGTTTGCATCTATTTTATTTTTCTTGGGCTTAATCCAATTGTCACCACAAAACCTTCTTCCTTCAAACCCTAGTTTTCTAGATCTAATAGATTGGGTATTTATTTGATGACAACCATCAAAACCCACTTAGGAATAAATATAAAAACCCTAGATATAAAGTTTCAACTTAATCTGACTCCATTTACCCTTGGATCTAGCACTAGTCTTCCCTAGGTGGGATGCCCTCCTTGGGCTTTTGGTCAATTTTCAGATCTATCAATTGTGTAGCTAAAAAGCAAGTTCGTCTTCCATGATTGAGAAAAAAAATAATAATATATTGATAGATGATGATAAAATATTACAATGAGACTCGCATTTATAAGGCTTGAGCATGCATAGTGAAGGGTTACACCCTTTCATCTTTAGTAAATAATAATTTATTATTTATAATTAATATATCATTTAAATATTCATAACATTGCCTTCCCCTTGGGAAAGCTTTGTCCTCAAAGATTGATTTTTTAATGTCATCCTTCATTCTGATTCTGTGTTGGTATTAGAATCAGACAAGACTTCTTTTGCAGAGACTTGCACTTCCTTTCCATTGATGATTTTGCACTGTATTGTCTGATTGTTCCTACATTTATGGCTTGGGGTCCAGTTGTCACCACATCGACGACATGTTTTTCTTCTTTTTTCTATTATCAGAGTAACTGTTGGACGTTTTTGACATATTTTCAATTTCATAGGCATATGATTGAGGTTTGTGGCATTGATGATCGGGTAACCAATTATTTTCACAATATCTACATTGTCTCTTTTCCTTGCCGATAATTGTTCTTGCGTCTTGTTTTTATTCCTTCCAATTTGCGTTCTGTTGCTTTTGCTTTATGTCTTGCCACTTCTAAGTTAGGTATGTCATGCATCTTTAATTCTTTTTGAAAGTATGGTTTAAGACCTCCTAGATAGGTTTCGAGTCTTTGTTTATCAGATAACCCAAATACTTGTGTCGATAGGGATTCCCACTGATGTGTGAATTCCTCAACGCTTCCGTCCTGTTGTAATCTGGTCAACTTTTTGAAAAATTCATCTTCTATGATTCCTTGAAACCTATTAAAAAAATCATTTTTGAACAAGTTCCAGGTGTAGGAAAATTTCTCTTTTCCACCACATGTACCAATTATAGGCGTACCCTTCCATATGCAATGACGCATATTTCACCTTCTCCTTGTTAGATTGAATATTGTAGATGTCGAAGTACTATTCCGCTTTGTTTAACCCGGCAACACATTGGAAACACTTCCATTGTATTTCGACAACTCTATTTTTGCCTTAGGTGGGTACACTATGTAAGGATGATATTGGTTGCCTTTTGCTTTACAGTTTGATGGTGGCCCGGAGCTATTGGATGATGCAACCGACATATTTGAACTACTTCGTTGTTGGCGGTGATTTTTAGCCTTTTCCATCTCTACTATCTTACTGATCGTGTCTATTTTGTTGTTTAATCGTGCCTCCATATCTGGCAGTACTTTTGTTTCTATCTCTTGTTTAAGCGTCACATTGTTAATATTTATTTCTTTTTGCAAATCTTCTTGACTCTTGGCGAGTGTTTCCTATGTGGAAACATGTAATGCGGCATCTAATCTAGATTGTTGAAATGGTCTATACTAGGCATTAGTTTTTGTAACACCTCCATTAATGTATTATGGTTCTGTGTCATGGTGCTCAAGTTTTGTGTTATGGTGTTTATGTCTTGAGTCATAGTACTCATTTTGTCATCCAAGTCTTTTTGCTTTTCATTCATGATGTCCAATTTTTCATCTAGCCTTCTTTCTAGTACCATAACAACTTCGTCTTTGATTTCTTTCTTAAGCATTGTATTGTTATTTTTCATTTCTTTCTTCAAGCTTTTTTGGTTAGCGACGAGGGCCTTGATGTCCTCCAGTTTCTCGATTTGGTCTTTTAGTCCCGCCATGGTTTTGGTCTGTGTATGTCGAGGTGTGTATTTGGACCCTATTTTGCTTTATGGAGAGTTTAAAGACACTTACAACCTTTGGTAGATTTTGTTGATGAAATTGTCATTGATGCCAACATGGACTTGCAGTGGCCCCCATAGTCCCACTTGCAATGCCTTGGACCCCTTACAGAGTGGGTTTGTGCCTTGAAGCACCTTGTACCTAGTTGACAAGGTCCCTGTACCCACAAGGCTAGATCTTGAAGCCACCACCTTGCTGAAGATGTTGAAGACCCTGCTGATGATGTTGGAGAAGCATTAATGACCCATTCTGTGGTCATTCATGCTCTGATGGTGTCACAGTACCCTAGGAGAAGACCCAACTACCCCACAGATGATGTCATTACGGATCTTGACCCTTGAGGGTCTCCTAGTGTGGTTGAGGTGGTTGAAGCCTCTTGCTTGATGAAGATGCTCTAAAGGAGCCCTTGGACCCACACTTGATGGCTTAATGGTTCTTGTACACTTGATGAAGAAGATGTGGTCATTAATGACTTGATGAAGACTTGGAACCCCTGTTGATGACCTTGATGCCCTTGATATGGTCATGGGGCCCACTCCTTACAATTGACATTGTTAGATGGCATCTTAATGGTGGGACCCTTAATAAAGCTCTTGTGGCTTGCTAAACCCTTGCCATTGATGATGATTTGTGAACAAGCACTAATGGCTTGAAGAAGTAATGATGGCACCCTTGGTAATGTAGTGGACTACCTATTTTTAAGTCAAAAATTCAAATGACTTGTGGACACACACTCTTATGAATTGTTGGACCTTGAATAAAGTAATAATATAATACAAATACAAAATAAATCTTACCACATCCTTTGAAGTCGGCGCATCCCGAAAAGGAAACAAAATAAATAAATAAAAAATACATAAAAGACAGGTCCGCCCGATAAATTCATGAAAAATGAGTATAAATAGGCCAACGTCCTCACACATTGTATGTCCAAAATTTCAGGTGAAAAAAGCGCAGCTCTGAATTTCGGGTGGTTGACAGCGGCAGCAGCAGGAGCAGCCAACGAATTTTTTGCAGCAGTCTGATTTTCTTTGTATTTGATGATGCCCTAACTTCTTGGCTAAAAAAAATTTCGTGGGACCAGAAATTTAACAGACCCAAATTTTCTTTCTTGGATGACAACCCTATTTGGTGAGGCATAACAACTCTAGTCCCGATTCTTGAAGGATTGTCTTGATAGTCATCACCAGCAGCAGCATATATCCGTGAGCACTGTCTTAGCAGGTGACAGCCCTGGTGCTTCAACAAGTGATCCAAACCCAGGTAGCAACAGAAAGTTGGAGTAAGGAAAAGGAACATCTTCGTGGAGTCCAGAATTGAAGACGAGAAGGAGCTCGCTGAGCTTGACAGAGGGTAAGGTTCGGTGGCAGCAGTAAGAGGAGGAACACTCGAAATTTTTGCAGCAGACAAGCTTTGTCTTGCTACCACTCTTTTGCCTCTCGGTGGTGACTGTTTGTAGCAGTCTTTTCCCCCCTTTCTTTTGGAGCAGCAGTCAATGTTGGATTTTGTTCTTATCGTCAGCATATGCACAGTATGTCTCGGTGGTAGCAATGAGAAGACCCAGAGTTTGCAGCATCCCAATATTTGAATTTTCTTCTCTTGAACAATCACAAGAGCATGCAAAGACCCATACTCTTTCTCTTTACAGAGTCCCAAATGTTTGAGGGTTTGCACCAGCATACAGTTTAAGATATGAAGGCTCTCAGTGGTGAACTGTAGCAGCAGCATAGAAGAAGGAACAGTCCAAAAGGTAGCAGCAGTAAGGTTCGGTGGATTAGCGGTTGAAGACTTTGTTTTATCCCTTTTTGAGATTTTAACCAAGGCTGCAATATGACTGTTGTTGGAGGCTTATCCATAGCTCTTGCACAGTCCCAATTCTAGGATGAAGGAAGCAGACCTTTTCTTTTGGTTGTGAAGTCTACAAGGTTATCTCAGCATTATACACAGTCCTAGTTTGTCAGATGTTGATAAATGCATGATGATGACAGCCTAATGTTGAAATTTTTCTAATGAAGGTAAAGATGACTGCCCTAATCCTATGATGAGTATGACAGACTTCGTTTATAGGACTTGTTCAGAATTCAAGTTTTATTCTCAGCCCTAATGCATAGACCTTGTCCAAATCTATGAAAGTTCAGTGTATACAGTGACACGAACAATTAGTAAATGCATATGATGTACATCTTGATGGGATATACTGAATAATAGATAAATTGTGACAGAAACAGTGATATGGCATGTTTTAAGTTGTATTGTAATACTGTGATGGGTGAAGAATACAGTGATATATCTATGATGTTTGCTGCAGTATCTATGTATGTGCAGTAATAAAGAGTATGAAGCAAATGTGAAATACTGATGAGGATGAAGTATGTATACAGTGGATATGTATACTGTGGTAAATGTTCAGTGAGTAATTATGATAAGCCTAGGAGTTATGCAGAGATTCTGAAGAGTCTTAAGCATGGTGAAGAAAGCAAGAAAGAACATACTAAAACTCAGCAAGGAAGATCCAGTCATCATGATCTGCCAAGAAGGACCATGTCACAAAGAAGACCACTTGTTTCCATGTATGAATTTAATGGTTATTGTTTTTCTTGTTCTAACTGTGGTCATAAGGCTATGGATTGCAGACTCCATGGAAGAAGAAGTGTGGGAAGTTCCAACAGCTCAGTCAAGTGATGGACAAGCAACCATGTGGGTCACATTGTTGCATGTTGTCATATGATGAGGTGTTATAGTTGCAGTGACCTTGGGCACAAAGCTCAAGACTGTTGGAGTACACAGAAACAACCCATGAGAAGTTTCCTATACAACTCATCAAGGAAAGACAGTACAAATGAAGGAACAAACGCTGAAAGGACAGATGCCAAGAAGCAAATATGGATGAAGAAGACCGAGCAGTGGCAGATAGGAGAGGTTGATCAGAGCAGGGAGGATGGCTGCCACATGGCAAGCCAAGTGTAAGGTTTCTCAAAGACCTTAGCACACTTTGAGTTCATGAGGCTGGAGGATGAACTCAAAGGAGAAATGATGGTTACTCCAGGTATACAGACAAGTCCTAGGATCGTGCATATTGACAGGGGGAGCAGTGAGCAGTGATCAGTGATTTCAAATACAGGTATGTGGACACACTTTGCCATTGATGCCAAAGGGGGAGAGATGTAGACAAAAGGGGAGCATGAGTTGTTGTCATCAATGACAAAGGGGGAGATTGTTGATGAAATTGTCATTGATGCCAACATGGACTTGCAGTGGCCCCCATATTCCCACTTGCAGTGCCTTGGACCCCTTACAGAGTGGGTTTCTGCCTTGAAGCACCTTGTACCCAGTTGACAAGGACCCTGTACCCACAAGGCTAGATCTTGAAGCCACCACCTTGTTGAAGATGTTGAAGACCCTGCTGATGATGTTGGAGAAGCATTAATGACCCATTCTGTGGTCATTCATGCTCTGATGGTTTCATAGTACCCCAGGAGAAGACCCAACTACCCCACAGGTGATGTCATGATGGATCTTGACCCTTCAGGGTCTCCTGGTGTGGTTGAGGTGGTTGAAGCCTCTTGCTTGATGAAGATGCTCTGAAGAAGCCCTTGGACCCACACTTGATGGCTTAATGGTTCTTGTACACTTGATGAAGAAGATGTGGTCATTAATGACTTGATGAAGACTTGGAACCCCTGTTGATGACCTTGATGCCCTTAATATGATCATGGAGCCCACTTCTTACAATTGACATTGTTAGATGGCATCTTGATGGTGGGACCCTTAATAAAGCTCTTGTGGCTTGCTAAACCCTTTCAATTGATGATGATTTGTGAACAAGCACTAATGGCTTGAAGAAGTAATGATGGCACCCTTGGTAATGTAGTGGAACCCCTATTTTTAAGTCAAAATTTCAAATGACTTGTGGACACACTCTTATGAATTGTTGGATCTTGAATAAAGTAATAATATAATACAAATACAAAATAAATCTTACCACATCCTTTGAAGTCGGGTCATCCCAAAAAGGAAACAAAAAAAATAAATAAAAAATACATAAACACAGGTCGGCCCAATAAATTCATGGAAAATGAGTATAAATAGGCCAACGTCCTCACTCATTGTATGTACAAAATTTCGGGTGAAAGAAGGGCAGCTCTGAATTTCGGGTGGTTGACTGAGGCAGCAACAGGAGTAGCCAACAAATTTTTTGCAGCAGTCTGATTTTCTTTGTATTTGATGATGCCCTAACTTCTTGGCTAAGAAAAATTTCGTGGGAGCAGAGATTTAACAAACCCGAATTTTCTTTCTTGGATGACAACCCTAATTGGTGAGGCATAACAGCTCTAGTCCTGATTCTTGAAGGATTGTCTTGATAATCATCACCAGAAACAGCATACATCCGTGAGCACTGTCTTAGCAGGTGACAGCCCTGTGGTGCTTAAACAAGTGATCCGAACCCAAGTAGCAGCAGCAAGTTGGAGTAAGCAAAAGGAACATCTTTGTGGAGTCCAGAATTGAAGACAAGAAAGAGCTCGCTCAGTTTGACAGAGGGTAAGGCTCAGTGGCAGCAGTAAAAGGAGGAACACTCGAAATTTTTGCAGCAGACAAGCTTTGTCTTGCTACCACTCTTTTGCCTCTCGGTGGTGACTGTTTGCAGCAGTCTTTTCTCCAATTTTTTTTGGAGCAGCAGTCAATGTTGAATTTTGTTCTTATCATCAGCATATGCATAGTATGTCTTAGTGGTAGCAATGAGAAGACCCAGAGTTCACAGCATCCGAATATTTGAATTTTCTTCTCTTGAGCAGTCACAAGAGCATGCACAGACCCATACTCTTTCTCTTTACGGAGTCCCAAATGTTTGAGGGTTTGCACCAGCATACAGTTTAAGATATGAAGGCTCTCAGTGGTGAACTGTAGCAGCAGCATAGAAGAAGGAACAGTCCAAAAGGTAGCAGTAGTAAGGTTCGGTGGATCAGTGGTTGAAGACTTTGTTTTATCCCTTTTTGAGGTTTTAACCAAGGCTGCAATATGACTGTTGTTGGAGGCTTATCCACAGCTCTTGCACAGTCCCAATTCTAGGATGAAGGAAGCAGACCTTTTCTTTTGGTTGTGAAGTCTACAATGTTATCTCAGCAATATACACAGTCCTAGTTTGTCAGATGTTGATAAATGCATGATGATGACAGCCTAATGTTGATGTTTTTCTAATGAAGGTAAAGATGACTGCCCTAATCCTATGATGAGTATGACAGGTTTTATTTATAGGACTTGTTCAGAATTCAAGTTTTATTCTCAGCCCTAATGCATATACCTTGTCCAAATCTATGAAAGTTCAGTGTATACAGTGACACGAACAATTAGTAAATGCATATGCTGTACATCTTGATGGGGTATACTGAATAATAGATGAATTGAGACAGAAACAGTGATATGGCATGTTTTAAGTTGTATTGTGATACTGTGATGGGCTAAGAATACAGTGGTATATCTATGATGTATGCTGCAGTATCTATGTATGTGCAGTAATATAGAGTATGAAGCAAATGTGAAATATTGATGAGGATGAAGTATGTATACAGTGGATATGTATACTGTGGTAAATGTTCAGTGAGTAATTATGATGATGCCTACCCCATGATAGAGATGCAAGCTACTACCTAGATGATGATCTCGATGAACTCCTTTATGAAGAATGCGGAGTGTATCAGACTTTGAAGACCGTGATGACAAGGCTGCATACATAGCCTAAACCTTGTTGATGATCAGACCTTTGTGCTTGACATGATCTTTGAGTAGTACAGCTGATGATCAATGAGAACAGCCAGCAAGGTTGATGAGCAACAGCAAAGATTGACCAGCAGTGATGAGTAGTGTTGACCAACAGAAGATGAACAGAGATTGATGAGCAAAGACTGAGCAGCAGGTATTGATGAACAAAGAAGATTGAGAAGAGTGTTGTAGCAGTGTTGATGAGAGTGATGAGCATATTGACGAGCAGATGATGATGAACAGAGATGGTTGAGAAGCAGATTGATGACAATCAGTGATTGGCATCAAGCTTGCAATTAGTGACTTGCACTTGAGGATTGGACTCCTCAAACCATTCTTAGTTGGAGCTGAGAAAACCAGGCTGAGTCATGTTTCAGAGTTGGTGCTCTATTTATCAGTTGGTGTTGATTCTAATTGAGAAGATTGTAGTCTTGCAGTGTAAATAAATAAAGATCAAATTACAAATATTCTTGTGCCTTGTCTCTTGATGTGATGCTTATGATTTATGGTTGATGCATATGATTACGTGATTAATGCTTGATGATTAAAAGAAGGTAAAAAGTTTATAATTGCTCTCACACTGATTCAGCCCCCCTCTCAGTGTGGCAATTGTGTCCAGCAAATTTGATGAGCTAATAATAACTATAATAATTATTATTATTAGGATTATTGAATAGGAAAAATAAAAATAATAAATATAATATAATATTTAGATATTTTTAATTTTAATTTCCAATTTTAAAGTTAAATAAAAATAAATATCTATATAATAAAAATTATATAATATTTAAATTTATTTTTATTAAACGTTTTAAGGTTTGATAATGATCAGGTTTGGCGGTACGGGTATGGAGAAGGGGGGCGGAGCTGGAGGGAGAGCAGAGTGAAGGCACGTGGATGGAGTGAGTGTGGGTGTGAAGGATAGATGGAAACGAGCACGCGAGGAGTGGAGCAAGCGGATGGTGGAGGTGCAGTCCGCGAGAAGGGCGATATCTGGTGAGAACGCGCAAGTGCAGGTGGATGGACAAGCTGTGGGGAAAGCGCAGGTGGATGGCGAGTTGTGGGGAGCGCACAGGTGAATGGGCGAAATGTGAATAAGGTTGACGAGAGTGGGAGAGTGTATGTGAGCGCGGGAAGGAAGAAAGAGCGTTGAGCAAGAGGAGGTAGCACAGGAAAAGAGCGTGGGAGACGAGACTATAGGAGAGTTGGGGGATGTGATGGAGTAGGTCGCAGGTGGAAGAGGTCACGAGTGGAAGGGTCGTGGGAGAAGGAGGGACATGGGGGCCGTGGGAGAAGCGCAGTTGTGGACACAGGTGTGGAGGTCTGTGTATGGAGGAAGGTTTGTGAGGAGCTGGGGGAATCGTGTGATGGAACGAGAAAGTGTGGTAGAGTGACGTGCAAGAGAGGTTGGAGGGTAGGAGCAGTGGATAGGCAACTGTGTGTAGAAGGGAAGGGCGTAGGGAGGTGGAGGGAAAGCCGAGGAGAGGGTGGTGTGGATGTAAGTGTGCGATAAGAGATGAAATGGGAGGTGAGTATGAGCGGAAGAGGTGATGTGAGATTGGAAGGGAGTGAGGAGGAGATAGAGCAGCAGGGAAAATTAGGAGTGGATGAGCCGAATCCGAGCTTAGAGCAGGAGGAGCCGAGCTCAGTGCAGGAGGAGCGAATCCGCTCTGATACCAAATGCTACAGCCGAGCTCGGTTGTGGATTTAAGAAGCGAGACTGTCTTCCATGATTGAAAATAAAATAATAATATATTGATAGATGATGATAAAATATTACAATGAGGCTCGCCTTTATAAGGCTTGAGCATGCATAGTGAAGGGTTACGCCCTTTCACCTTTAGTAAATAATCATTTATTACTTATAATTAATATATCATTTAAATATTCATAACAATCGGGTACTTATTTGATGATGACCATCAAAACCCACTTAGGAATAAATATAAAAACCCTAAATATAAAGTTTCAACTCAATCTGACTCAATTTACCCTTGGATCTAGCACTAGTCTTATCTAGGTGGGATGCCCTCCTTGGGCTTTTGGTCAATTTTCAGATCTATCAGTTGGGTCTGCTTGAACCCATCTCAAATCAACAGATCTACTCTTCAAGCATTTAGATCTAGTCATTTTACATCCCGATCTACTCTTTTGGGTCCACTTTGTCCCTAATTGCATAAACCCTAGGTGGATCTAACTTGGGTATTTCTTCTCTGGAGTCTGGACTAGATCTATCTAGATCTACTTTTCTTAAATTCCTTGTGGTACATTCTCTTCAATTTGGGCAATATTCTATTACCTTAAGCCTCCCCAACATGTCCCTAACCTCACCTAGCACATTTATCTTCCTAAATCTAGATCATTCTACTCATTGCTCATCTCTTGTATCCATTGTTTATCCCTTGAAGTGTCTTGAGTAGGTCCGCTAGCCCTCATGGGCTAGTAGGGTCTCACCCTTTATCATTCTACGGTTTGATCTAAAGTGACAAGAGCCCGTTCGGTGTGACAACTGCCTTTCATTAGTAGTAGACAAGGCCCTTGCGGTGTCACCGATTAGCTACCTCACCTCTACCGCCCCGGATAGGATACCTTTAGTGGGTAGCTACACCTTGTGTGATAACAGAAACATGATACTAGAAACTGAAACAATCCTCAACACACAAATCAAGCAACTATGAAATTGAGCAATTACTAAGTACCTCATCAAGTGGAAGAACTTGCAAATAGAAGAGGCGACATGGAAAGATAATTTCTTCATACATAAACATCCACAACTAATCAAGTGTTTAGGACAACACTTGTTTGAAGGGAAGGGCCGTGTATATATTGTGACTTTACATTTCTATTATTATATTAGTATTGTTTTTATTGGTAGGCTGGAACCTTAATTGTAATTGTATGGTTGGCTAGGACCTTAATTGTAATTGTACCCTTTGTCTCTTTTATATATATATATATATATATATATATATATACACCAAGGGGAAATAGTTTTAGGATCATCTCATCTTATCTTGTGCATCTAATACATTGTAAAAGGAGGTTGCCCCCTCAAAGAAGCTTCTTATTCATTTCTTTATTTCACTATCAAGGCGCCTAGTTACTCTTTCTTTGTATATTGGTATCAAAGCAACAACAAGAAGTTCTTCGACTATTGAAGGACAACTTGGATATAAGCACAAAATAGAATGAAACAACAAATAGATCAACATTGTAGAGAAAGGAAATTTGAAGTAAGGCATTGGGTATTTTTGAGGCTACAACCATAAAAACATATGTTCCTCAAGCAACAAAAGAAGGGCAATAAATTAGCACCAAAGTACTATGGTACCTATAAGGTGTTGCAAAGGATTGGAAGTATGGCTTACAAACTGGAGTTTCCTCCATCTTCACATGTACATCTATTCTTCCATATCTCTTGCCTAAAAAAGATAATTGATGACAAGATCTCAGTCCAAACTATTTTATTGGAGATTGATGAAGAAGGAAAAATGGTACCAAGACCTAAAACAATCCTTGATATAGATTTAGCAACTGCGAAATCGAGAAATTATTGAGTGCCTCATCAGGTGAATGAACTTTCCAATAGAAGAGGTGACATGGCAAGATGAGTTCTTCATGCAGAAACATCCACAGTTAATCAAGAGTTCAGGACAACACTTGTTTGAAGGGAAGGGCCATATTAAGCGCTATATATTGTGACATTACATTTTTATTATTATTTTAAATTTATCATTATTGGTCACCCGGATGCGGGTGCTACTTGTCTGACTGACAGCGTTGGGCGCCTCGGGCCGCAGGACGACAACGTGGCACCCTGCATGTCGGGCCCTCTTTATCCCCCCCTAAGCGGAAGTTAAAGCGCATTCACTATGCAGAGGTCGTCACCCTGGTTGGTGATGGCGGAAGGATTCAGCAGTTAATACCTTCGTCCGACGCGGCTCAATCAGTCCTGTCGAGTGATGGAAGAGCCACATTACAGTCGCATCTGGTGTTGGAAAATCCACCCTTGCATTAACTCCCCTTTGATGGCCTCTGAGCTGATTCGTGTGGTCGCAGGCTTAAGGATTTTGAATGAGAAGCCCCTTGGCTCATTCTCCTAGTTTTGTGTTTCGTTAGCAAAGATTCATCCCAGCTCGGCTCTGGTCCGCCCACCTGGTTTTATTCGAAGCCAAGTCTTTACCTGCATCAACAGTCAAGACCCCAAGCTTTGGTTATTAGCAGAGATTCTTCCCAGCTCGGTCCTGGTCCGCCCACTTGGTTTACTTTGAAGCTGAGTTTTCACCTGCATCAACAGTCAAGACAGCGGGCTTTGGTTAGTAAGGATTCAAATGTGAACCTGCAATATTCTATTCGGCTCAACATGTCTCAACAACGTGGCACCCCTCACCATGGTAGCAATGGTCGCGGTCGTGCACAACGCGACATGGGCATGATGATGGAAGAAGGTTATGAGACCGGTGTCTCCATGCTTGTGAGAGTCCTGATTGATGAATGGGAAGCTGCCTTGGTTACTGAGCAATTGGATAGAGGTAGAGGGGGCAGCCAAATTAATCATTAATGGCTTATCAAAAATAATATGGGCACTTTAATGGAGCAAATGGTCAGCAATTGGAACTACACATGCAGCTCGGTGCTCTCTGCAAAGACCAAACTGATTGAGCTTGATACCCAACTCAACAGGTTGGACGCGACTTCCGCTTGGAAACGCTTAGCCATTGGGCTCTGCACTACAGGCAATGCTGAAGGAGGAAGCGAACGTGTTATGGGGGGGCCATCAGTGTCACTGGATAGGAGCTCGGTTCCTGCAATGGCTACAACGATGAATGCTCCATTCCCTGTGCCTTCCACCTAAGTCACCTGGTTCGAGTTCGTATTCGAATTCGACAACCTTGAAATTCGGCAAAAAAATTGCACTTGAAATTTTGCCAATAAAAATCGGCATACATTCGGCATTAAGTTCAAATGACTAAAAAATATGGAAATTAACAAATATATGAAGATTTTCAATTTACAGTCTACAGACTTCAGTGATTGGATACAAAATAGCCTAAAAAGCTACATGTTACACTTACAAACTACAGTCTACATTGACAGACTCAGACTAAACAAAGGAAAACCAAACAATAAAGTTTAAAAATTTAAACAGGTTACAAATTACAACTTACAGACTTATAGTTTTACTCTTAAAAATGTAAATCTGAAAAATAATTAATGAGTAAAAAAAATTGAAACCTGCAGTGGAGCGAAGTTGCTATTGGATTTGGAACTTGGAGGTCGGATGCTGGAGCTTGAAGTTGCTATGCAGAATTCCAGAATCTAAATGAAGTCTGGACTCTGAATATCCCTCGCAAGTCGCAGCCGCAACACTGAGCATACTACAGTTGGGACTCGGGTCTCGACTCTCGACTCTGAGTGATGGGAGGCTATGCACAGTCACAGACTACACTCCGCCGTCGGGCCTCGAGGAAACTCGAAGACTGGTGGAGTCTCAGTCAACTTCAAAGTTCAAATAATGTCCTAGACTCCCGATGGCCCGACTCTAGAGTCTGCACTCTGTCGTGGCATTGGCCCATCGGGTGATGACTGATGTTGAATCGATTATGCTGAAAGCCTGAATCACAACCTTTCTCCAGACTCCGTCACTCCACAAACGCTCACGTTGTAGGATATAACATGTCGTGCCTGTCACAACTCGTGAGTCGCAGTTTGAGTTCACGCGCAGCTAATGAGTGATAAATAGCAATGAACAATGACGGAGGTAAGTTTTGGTCAACGAGTCTAGGGTTATCGTTTACCCGCCCAAAGCGAACCCAAACGATTTTTTGTCATTTTTTAAATAAATTCGCCGAATTTATTCGTCTTCGAGTTCGTCGAACGAAAAACAAACGAATTCACGCTTCTGAACGGCGAATTTCAACGATTAAAAACGGCAATGCCAAAAAAACGGCGATTTTCAAACTTGAAGTCGAAAATTCGCCGAACACGGTGACTAAGCCTTCCACTATCACGCCATTGATCAACAAGTGCGTCCACGAAACTGAGGTACCTGTCCGAAAACATTCTCCTCTTCCTGTTAAGCAGCTGATCACTAAGGCTGATGAAGATTTCCAGGGGGATGCCCCATCATAGAGGAGATTCCTCCCCCTTAGCTTGTTGCTGATGAAGACCCAGAAGCCAGCTCGGCCCACCACTGGTTCCACCTGCTATTTTCAGTTTCTATGTTTTAATTTGCTTTCTAGACTACTGTTTAATGTGTCTTTGAACAATACCAGTATGAATTTTGTGTCTATAGTTTGGCCCCCATCGGTTGATGGGCTTTTTTGCCATATTTTTGTAAGACAAGTCCATAGTATTGATTGATTGGAGTGGTGATTCCTCTATTTCAGACCACCCCAAAATTATGTCCGTGATGTAAATTTTGATGTAACCTTTGTTTTAGTAGTTTAATACAACTTGCAAACTTACAAAAAAAATAGTCATTATTGGTCAGCTAGAACTTTTTGTAATTGTATGGTTGGCTAGGATCTTAATTGTAATTGCACCCTTTGTCTCTTACATTTAACCACGGAGACATAGTTTTATAATCATCTCATCTCATCTTGTGTATCTGATACATTGTAAAAGGAGGTTGTCCCCTCAAAGAAGCTTCCTATTCATCTCTTTATTTCACTCTCAGAGGGTTGGGTTACTCTTTCTTTCTAATTCTATGTTATTTTGGGAATTGGTGCATAATATTAGGAGTCAAGACTTAGGACACGATTCATTAATGATGTATGATGTATCACTAGACATCTTATATCTGTCTTCTTTCATATTTATGTCGAAATGTGTTTATTTTCATGTTATTGTTGCGTTAGATGTTTAAAAGTTTGAAAAAAATAAATATTTTTGTATTTTTTTAAGTTTGCCAATATTTTTCCTGATGTTATTGATAAATTGTTTTCTGGACCCTTGGTGATATTCATATTTTTGCCAACACGATGTTTGAAACATTGGTTTAAACTACATTGATCCTCTAGCTAGCCCATCTCCAATATCCTGTATCAAATACCATACTGTCCTGCTTTCGTGATTGCAAAATATTAATAATAACCAGAAAATGAATGCATGCATTTTGCTTTTTCAAAGTATACTGGAAAATAAGAAACGAATGCTTACTTGAATTTCTCTCACTTTATCACTGACGACACCTGAATTCCTCTCTGCTGCTATTAGATCTTTCACATCATTAGCAGCACTTTCAAGCTTTCCTGGTAATATGCAACCACTTATACAATGAAAAAAATCAGCGGATAACAATGCTCTTCATAGGGAAAAAATTATCAAATAATAAAATTCTGTATATGGCTAAAAGTCTTGCTACAGTATTAGAAAACCTATCCTGTATAGCTAATAAGGTCAAAACTACTTTGTAAAGACTCGTAAACTATGAGAGAGTATTTTCTGACAGATTGAATTCATTTACAGAGAGTTAACTTCCTGAGTGTATCTTGTAAGGTACATTAAGAAAAATAAACCATAGAATCTTCATAAAGCCAGTTTAACTTAGCAGAGGAAGTTGGTTCAATGCTGCAAATAAATATTCAAAATTTTACCAAACTATTTATCTATTTGTGGGAATCTGCCCTAAGCCTTCTGAATGATAACTAAAGTTTAGTTTGATGTCAAAAATACAATTTACATAACACATCCAACCTTTAAGAGATAACATGCATTTAACGTCACCAAGGAACTGCACCAGTTAACTTACATAACTCACCTTTAAATCAGATTCTTGCATATCAAGGTGAAACATATCAAATGCTTATTGCCTTGGATAAGCACAAACAGACACAAATCTTAGGAAAAGAAGAAAGTGAACCCTTGTTTTGGAGGAATTTATACAAGCATATGCATATGAAAATAAACACATGATATGAATGAGAAAATAATAAATGCCACAAATTATGGACAATGCTGTAGCAATACATCATGTTGCCGCCTTGCACACACCTGGGGGGAAAGCGCAGCAGAAATCTTCAAGCTACTCGGTGTGTCCTTGGGGACAAGTTTCGAGTCAGGTGCTGTCACCTGATCCTAACTCCTCCGTTTAGGCAAACTCCTAACGAAACCAAGGAGGGTGGTCCCTAGAAAAGAGTTGCTAAAGGCTCTTCTAAATGTTTTTTAGTTATGGATGAAGTGGTTGTTAGGAGTTGTTTAGAATTAAATTACCAAATCAAGATTATTGCAAAGATAAGAAGTATTTTAACAACATATAAAAATTAAGCAACCTTAATGAATTGATACTAAGCAAATGTAAAGTATTATTGCAAATGGAGATCAGTGCCAATGGAGTCAAATAAAATGGTGCGATGCTGCTGAAAACGTAAAGTGTTTTGCAAATGTCTCTTGGTTCATTTTAAGTTTAAAGTGGATTTAGATTAGTGGATTAGAAAGAGAAGGGCACTCCAGAGTCTAGATATACCTGATGATATGAGGAGTATGTCCAAAAACGTTATCAAATATGGCTCCACGCAAGAAAATGTGGGCTGGATCGAAGTCTCTAGGAGATGTCCAACGCTACACCAGTCGAGGATGCCGCCTAACGGTATCCCAAGGTCACTAACCAGTTGTTCCCGCTTCCTTTGTGAAATTTCCCCAGAAGAAATTGAATCGAGGTGTTGGATTTTCACCTTAGGAGATTTATTGGGGTGTGAACTAAATTAAACTAGTCACCTAACTTCCTTTCTGACACAGCCACTCTGGATCAGACGAACCGCAGATGGTGTCGAGCATAGGGAAAGGGAGGCCTTGGTTTATTTTAGGGATTTTAGTGCAATAAATGTCTTGATTATTAATCCCCAAGGATCTCTTTCCAGGTCAATGACCATACTCGAGAAGTCAAGGGGGTAAATTCCAACTTGAAATAAAACAAGATGCAAAAAGACTTGAAATAAAACAAGATGCAGAAAGACTTGAAATAAACAAGTTGTTTAATTACTACAACAACGAAAATCTTTTCCCTTGCAGGTAGTTCAATATATCGTTGCTGGGTTAGTATTCAATTTAACCAAAATGAAAGGTAATAAGTAAGAAGCTACTTGATCTACTTTTATTATCAACCAAATAAACCTAATCTAAGTATTGTGCGGATAAAAAGGAAATAAATAAGATCGAGCAGATACAAGCTTCCCCCAAATGGGGGAAGGGGGTTGTGGGAGCTGTAATCCCACTTGCTTTTTATTAACTTTATTACAATACGATTTTTATGAATGGCTTTGCCTTTTGATTTTGGAAAGTGATCAAAAAAGGCTTGCAAAGCTCGCTTGAAAAAGGGAATGAAGAAGGGGGAATGAGAGGTGTTTTGAGAAGAGTGAAACTTCAAAAAAGCATAAGCATTTCCGCTTAACCAGTCACAAAAAGACAAAAACCAACAAGCTATATGTGTATAGATTAGTGTAATCAATAAAATACAATAAAGATTACAACTTTAGTACTTTGCAAAAACATGAAAGAATTTCAACTTTTCAGTACTAAAGAATCTAGCTCTTAGATCTAAGCTTTAAAATGTAAAAATTGAAGCTCTTTTTTTATCTAAAATAAGCAAGTAAATAATTATGATATGCCTTTAAATCTGATTTTACTTGTGAGAAAAAGTAACCGGGAAAAAGGAACTTGTAGTTTTGAAGAGAGAAGAGAAAGCAGTTGCTCAAGTTCAAATCTTTTGGAAAGCTTGGAGTTTGAAGGTGAGCCAAAGAGTGTTTTAAACCGAATCCAAGAGAAGGAGATGCAACTTAGCTCACCCTTTCACTTGGGATAATGATCTGCAAACAAATGCTATCGCACTTGCAACAAATATATTAGATCTGGTACTTTTCATGGCTAGAAATCAAAAAAGCATGAGCTACAACTTAATAAAACATGCCTTCTTAAATCGGTAAGAGTAAAAGAACAAGTAAATAAATTGACAACTACAAATATTTACTCTACGTGCTTTAGGATAACCTTTTAAGCCAAATCGATTATGAAAGATAAAACAAAACATAAATGCAATAGTATCACCTCATCCACCACGAATATGCACCCACAGAGTCACTCTTCATAAGCCTCCAAAGCCTTCAACTTTATTCAAATGATAACAATAAACAAATTACATGAGCATAGGTTCCTTGCATCCCCCCCAAATGAGGAATAAGGCCTCGCTTTTATAGAGTAACCAAGCCCCAAGGGGGCACAACCACCACAGGAGAAGAGCATGAGTTAACAAGAGTTTGCTTGAGTGATTTGAGGGATTGAATGGATGGAGTTTCAATGAGTAGGCGCTACCTCTCCAAAGAGAGATGCGCCCTCCTTTGGATGCTTCACCAACCCACCAATCTATGCCACATGTGTGATTCGCTACTCGTGAAGGAGAGGGCGTGAGTGTTAGTTCAAGGAGATAATTGTGGGAAATGCTAGTGATATGTTTGAGTTAACAAATGAGATAGGCGCCACCTCAAAGGGAGGTGTGCCACCTCTCCATAACCCACCAACTCATTCCAATACAAGTCGCGACACATGCAACATGTGAAAAACAAGGAGCGCATCCCTCAAATGTAGATGATTTTCTTTAGCCCAAATCCCAAACAAATGTGATGCTTTTAACCTTATTCTAATTTGCCTTTAACTTAAGAAATGATCACCACCCTTTCCATGTCATCTTAATAAGATTCCATTTGACTTTTGACTTTTGACTTTAGTGTCATTTTTAGCATTTTTTGAATTTTTTTGACGTTTTGATGCCTCATTAAGCAAAAATGATCCAAGTGATAATTTAATCACCCGAAACCTATGAAAAGTGGGTCTTAGGGAAAAGAGGACACTTTGGGTGTGAAAACGAGCATCCCCATGCCAAAAACGGACTTTGGACCACACTTTTATTACAACTTGAAATTTTCCATTTAAACCATTAAAAAATGGTCTGATTTTGCGGGAAAAAAAAATTTTTGGGAATTTTAAAAAAAAACTAAGAGGACCTAGTACATGTTCATAATGACTCAAAACCATGTCTACCATGTTTATATGCATCGACACGTGAACTTTAATAGCCTCCCAAGGTTTAACCACTAAGACAATCATTCCAGCTTTGGAGGAGCGGCGAAAAACTCAAAAATTATACATCGTTTATTCAACATTGCATAATTGACAAGGCAAAAAACACCTTGGAATGATAGGATTGATGTCTAAGTCCTAGGAAGCCAAGTCCTTTACAAAAACTTTGCCATGCTAACACATTTATTACAAAATCCCCGCAGGGTAAGAACATGGATTTATTATAAAAGAGGCCCAAAAATGGCCTTGATGAACCGTGGAACTTTCTAAACACTGACAATGAACAACTGCCTTGTTCATGACTTCGACGGCTCACTAGAAATCCACCAAGTGCAAAATTAGTGGATAACACATCACAACCTTAACCTAAGCAAGGCCACACAAAGTAGATTAAATACGCGTACCACTCTCTCACATTACGTCATATATAGTTGATGGGTTCAGAAACTGGTATTTTTTTCACCCATTTCCCGCCTCTCTCTCTCTCTCTCTCTATATATATATATATATGTATATATGTATGTATATATTACCTTTATATGCGACCAATTACACCTTATATGTACCTTAAACATCCTAACGTTTCCATCAACTATTCTTATTTATGCAGTAAATTTAATATTCAACTGCTGATATTTTGGTTTTATGAAGTAAATAAACCAGATTTTAGGACGTTGTCTTCAAGCATGACTTGCCACAAAGCGACGACATGAATAAGTCACCACAATCTAGAACATAGTTGAAAAAATCAGCATCGACAAAAAGTCGGCAAGAATCCCGAATACAACTTCTAGGCAGCATCCGCGAAAAAATCGGCAAACAACGGCAAAAACTAAAAAATAAAAAATATGCTCATTTTTTCTAGAATTTTAAGCATATAAAGAAGAAACAACATCATATAAACACATTGGCACATAAATATGGAGAAAGCATTGATATTTATGATGTAGTGGATGCGAAATTAAAAATGATACATCAAAGTTTCAAAGATTGGAAATTGGAAGTTTCAACACCGGTTGGAACATTGGTCATCCCTCCTCCTCTAGGATCTAGCCCTTGCCTCTAACTTGAATCTCGAAATTGATCCTCCAAGGACATTAGTCAAGACCCTACAATTTTGATCAAACTTTTTAATCCAAACGTTAAAATAAGGTAGAAAAAGCTTCTCATGTTTAATAAGTGATTTTGCTCAACTAAAGCGTACGTTTTTATTAAGGTCGTGACAGAGGGGTTCAATCAACTCAATCAAGAATCAGCACCACCAACATCAAGGTATGTAGAGAGTTTGATGTGCTTGATTAAATTCCAATCCCTTACTCTCATACATGATAGAATCCAATGGAAACATTGCAATCCTGAAATATTGAAAACTATTAAGTCTGTTGAACTCTGAATGAGATAAAATTCTACTTTTTAGATCATACTACCCCAACTTTGGAGGTATGAGTGAAAAACTCGAAAATTATTAATTGTTTGTTCAACAACCAATAATTAACAAGGGAAAAAACACTCTGGGCTAGTCGGATTGATGTCTAAGTCCTAGGAAGCCAAGTCTTTTACATACAACTCTCATGCTAGCACATTTATTACAATTACCCAAGGGGGTGTGAACATGTGGTACAAAAATAAAAGGGCTTAGAAGGCCTGGTGGACTTCTGAACTCTAATCATGAACAAGAATCCTTGTTCAAACTTTGTCGGCTCACTTGAAGTTCAACTAAGTATGACTTAGTCGGCAACATTTGGCTCCATCTAGGGACGTGTGCTCGATCTAGTCTTCAGGTAAGAAGAGTGTTGACTACCTAACCGACTAGGTGGCCAACCATGTACCATGCACATGTACCATCTGCCTTGAAGATGAGAAAGAAGTACCTAATAAAGTTTTTTCAAGCAAGGCAACTCTTCTTCTTATCTTTTCTCCATGAAATTTCCACACCCCTGCGGAGGATTTTGTAATAATATGTCAACATGAAGGTCTAGTTTTTGTATAACTTAGTTACCTAGGACTCTTTCATTAGGGAAGTCCTTTTATCGAGTGTTTTTCCCCATAGATAATTAAAATTTATTTTTAGTGATTTTAATTATTTGAGTTTTTCACTCAAAAATACCTCCAGAGTGGTGAAAGGCATTCTAATGATAGAGTCCACGGGGTGACTAAGGCCCAGGAATGTTCTATGTAACCATGCTAGACACTAAGCAAAGTCTTGCAGAATTTCATTAGGTATTACCTAGGATTTTTTTATTTTTGGTGATTAAAGTTGTCCCTCAGCATAAAAATGTTGTAATGAAAAAAGGGTTAAGTGGCACAGAATTCCCACGAATAGGGGTATGGGTACTAAAAATCAATGGCATGAACCCCCCTACACCCTAGGGTAAAGTTTGAAATCATTCGAACAAGCCTTGCTAAGGGTTTGGATACATTTGTTTAAGGCAGTGAAGGAAATCGGGAAAATTGGCAAATAATTAGCAAGCTAAATTTTGGAAAAGTGCCTAAAGTCACTTAAAAGGGGGAAGTAAAGTTTCTAAAGGTTATATTATGTACCCAAGGTAATGCTTGAAGCATAAAGGAGCCCCCCATGCAAGTGGATCTCACAAAAGAAGTTGCAACCTGGGGGGGGGGCCTCTAAACCATGGAAAATCAAAGATTGGAAAATAAATCAAAAAGAGGGGGGTCCCAACTCCATGGGTCCCCCTCTTTTCACCTAGCTTTAGTTATCAAAGCATAAGAGGGGGGTCCCCCCCCCCCACATTATTTGATTTCTAACCCAAGAAGGCGCTTCCTTAAGGAGATGCGCCCCCCTTCATGGGCCCCTCTTCCATTCCAATGACAAGTGTTGAGCATGCAAGAGGGGTCTCTCTCATCTTTTTCCTATTTAAGGAGACCCCTCCTCCTCATTTGGGTTACAACTTTTTGATGTTCTTGCTTATTCTCTTCTCTCCTGCTCTCACTCTCTTCCATTTTTGGGCCATTGTAATTTTCAGCCATTTCACTTAGTTAATTGAAATCTTTGGAGGAATCTTGTGTCCCATTGTGTTCTTAGATCATTTTCTTTCATTCTCAAGTAGCTACTCAAGTTTAGGAGGCCAAGGAAGCAAACTTCTTTGCTTTGGTAAGGTTTATGGTAATTTCTTTGCCATAGATTATGTGAGTTTTCGTTTTTGTAGTAAAGAATTTCATATATTTTCTCGGTTGAAGTTTATGATTTCTTTGTTCATTATATGAATCTCTCCCTTTTTTAGTTGTGTAGCAAAGATATTACAAGCTGTAGGTTATCTGGATTAAAGAGTGGGATTCCTCAGTTGGATGCCCCATTTTTCAAATCTAGAAGAACAAAGGGCAAAATTTCTCCTTCTCGCATATAAATTTATGAATATTGTTTTAAGTTTGTTGAATGTTTTAAAGTTGATTTAACCTCTCACATACTCAAGTTTATTTCAAATTATTTACTTGGCAATTTTTTTAGAAATTTTGTATATATTTTTCACCAACATTCGAACTTCCTGAAAGTGATTTTGGGCATATCCTATAATTTTTTGTCTATTGGGTTTTAGCAGGTTGGTGATAAAACAAGGAGAAACTATGCCAAATTTCAGCCATATAAGGCTGCAAAGGCCACCATAAAGGAAGGGTTTCAAGGCCATCACCAAGAAGGGGTGAAAAATACTATTTTTCTACCTCTTTGTTCTCTTTCTTTTTCGCTGAAATTCCAGTCATTGTAACAAGTCCAAGAGAGTCTCCTGGACTTGATTTTCTTTTGCATTTTAAGTTGCATTTAAATTTCATTTGTTTGTCATCGATTGCTTGCAACGGAAGTTGGGATTGCCCACCCTTGCATAAGCAATTGTTGATTGGCTTGGGGTTAGTTTAGTTTGTATTTCTTTTTTCAAATTTTTATTTTGCCCACACCTTGCAAGTGATTCGACTTTGCCATCCTTGCAAAATCGCGCTGGCTTGTATTGCATTTTCTTTTATTTTCATATTGCCCACACCTTGCATGTGAGTTGGCTTCGCCACCCTTGCAATATCGTGTTGGCTTGTATTGTTGTTAATTATTTGTTTTGAGAGAGTGAAAAAAACCTTGCCTCGCTTTGGCCCCTTATTCACTCCCCTTGTCAGTTCGTCCGATTTTGGGTGGCAAGAAAGGGCTAGAGATTGAATTGGCTAGATTAATTGGCACTTTAACCATTTATTGCAATATTGAGAAAATAAGGACTTGTTGTGAAGCTAGAGGGGTAGAGGTTGTTGGGAGCCTCGTGGCACTTAGTGTCCTCCAGTTGAGCACCCTGCTTGTCCTTGAGACTGATTTGTGGAGCTAGGAGGGAGCCTTGTGCTCTCTTGTTGAGCACCCAACAGTTTCTCTCAATTGAGGGATAAGGGTTAGAGATAGACACACTAGTTAGCTTTACTTTTCTTGTACAAACCTTAATCCCCTAACTTGAAGAAAGACCATAAAATAAACTAAAATCTACAGGACCACTTGCAAAACATCACAACCTTTTGCCTTATTTACTTTCATAGTCCTCTTTGTTATTTGGTTCGATCTCTTTTAGGCATGTCTCTCACATATTGGTCCATTTGTTTGAAGTATTTTACATGTGTTAGATGCGGTTACTCAATAATTGTGGTGACTGAATGGTTTAGTGTAATTTGTATATTTTGGCAGTTTTATTGTATCTTATTATAAGCTTGTGACTCCATAACCCGAACTAAGCAGGCACTGGTTATCTTTCTCTTGCAATTGTATTTGGTTCATGTACAAAGAAGGATTTGCTTGTCATCATGTTGTTACACACTTGCACGATTGCTTGCCATTTAACTAGTGGAACATTAATAATTTACAGCTCCTAATTAAACTCTACAAAGAAACTTAGTAAGTAGGGACTACCCCCCTTGACCTATTGGGAGTTTGGTTCTAAACAGAGGAGTTAGGAATCGAGGTGGCATTGGGTTCTAAATTCATAGTTGCCCTCATGAACACACCAAACAATTGAGAGACTTATATGTGGTGAAGTGTGTTTTAGGCAGGAACAGAGAGCATGCGAGAACACCAGAATCTCTGGTTTCTAAAATCTGTAAAAACATATCAACTTGACAAGAAGATACCTCACTAGCACAAGTTTTATATAAATCAAATGAACCATAAATTGCATTATTCAAGAACATGGAAAACAAGGAAACTTGACCAAATAAAAAGTTATTTATTCGTAATTACATAAAGTAAATGCTCACTTTAAGGAGCTTATTTTCCTACTCTAAACATGACATAAAAAGTTAGGTGTAATAAAAAATCCAATGTAGCCAACTAAGCATTTTATTAATATTAAAAAAAAAATCATTGTCTTTGGTTACAAGCCAAAGCAAGAATATATTATTCAGAAAATGCAAACCTGCGTGATGATCTAGAATGGGATGGCTAGATAGGAACTCATAGGCATGAATAATGTCGTCAAACTTCTTCCCAAACTGGTAGGCGCTCGTGCAACTACTTCTATCCATGACTAGATAGGACTAATATACAAATCGGCATGATGAGGCAGATCAACTACACCATCATATTGATCATCAAGACTTAACGAATGATAACTCGTTGTATAAGCCCCAAGCTGCTCCATATCATAAGGAACCTTCGAGTGTGAAGATGATGGTTGAGATTGATATTCTACTGACTGCATCATATCTGACTCTTTACTACAATGATTCTCTATGTCTTCCTTACTGATTCTCATAAATTGCTTTGATTGATCATGTGAAAATTCTGCATGCTTCTCTTCCGAACCAAGATTTTCCTAGGTCTCAAGATCCATGCTCCCCTCTCTGAAGATATCAAAGATGGGCTTTTCTAAATCCATCCAATAGTCATGATGTCCATCTTTGTAAATGAAGGGGAAGTGTTCATCTATTACATCACATCCTTGGCTATATCCATCCTCTTGTTCATAATAATCATCATCAAAAGGCATAGTTTTGAAAATGTTACAAGGAGTATAATTGTTCAAAACCTCATCACCATGTGGAGAACATGGAGGAGTTTCATCATATACCATACAAACTTCATCAAAATTTTCTTTATAAGATTATGTGATGGTTTCTTCTTGAGGTAATTTTGGAAAATACATGTGATCATCTTCTTCACTAAAGTAATCCTGAGGACACTCTAAACTTTCCATGGAAACATGAGGGTCTTCGACAATATCTTCAATTAAGGGCTCTTCACAGGTTTCTTCAATGGGATCCTCATGGAGTGGCTCTTCTTTTAGGAAGCGTTGCTCAAGAGTGGAAGATGTGGGTTCGTTACTCCTCATCAAATGTTCATGCTGCTTAGAGGCTTCGAGATAAAGCTTTATCTCAGGAATGAAGTAAGCAAAGGCGTTTCTTAAGAATTTTTCCATATTACTCCCATCAAAATACAACTGTATTAGAAAAATCCTAAAGAAACTTGAGAGGGAGGTAATACATTTATCAAGAAGATCCTCAATAAACCAATAATAAGCATCTCCCTCCAGAGAACCCGCAAACATCAGTAACATAATATCCTCGTGAACAATGTTAAAGTCAGCCAAAACTTTAAGAAAAACCATGATGTGTAATTTGGTTGAATCATCATTCCCATGACCACGAAAGATTGGAAGGTAACTTGATATATTCTCACCATCATGAGAGTTGGGAAAACTTAGGATGTTTGAGAAGTCGATGGGAAGAAGTGAATTGGAAATCTAAGCACCAACTTCTTCATCATCCATATTCAGCTAACCGAAGCATATATCAGGAATAACCATGGAACGTATCTTGTATTGAATCAGGAAAGCTGTCAAATAGCGAGCTTTTAAATTTTATGGTTGCATGTGCTCATCTACACACAATCAATCTCAACAAATTTATGAGATACAAGGGTTTTATCCCTTCAATGGAGTCGCCATGTGAGAAGAAAAAATATGCATTAAATACTTTCTCACAAAAATATTTTTTTCTCCTTTTCTTTTTAAATTTAAAAAATAAAAAGGTTAGTGGAGTCGCCAGATGAAAAATAAAGATCTACTCTAAACATTCATCAAACAAAGCAAAAACAAAAAAGGAGAAACAAACGTCGTATTCTGGGAATAAAAAGATTTATCCTCGACAACGGCACCAAAAGATGTCGTCACCTTTCACACACCTAGGGTTAAGTTGGCGTGGCAAAAATCTTCAATCCATTGAGTGCGTCCTTGGGGGCAAGTCTCGAGTCAACCACTGTCGCTTGATCTTGACTCCTTCGTTTCGGCAAACTCCTAACGAAGCCAAGGGGAGTAGTCCCTATTAGTTACTAAGGTTGATTAAGCTTTAGGTGGTGGTTTGTGGATGAGTAAGTTGTTATAGGAGTTTTTTATAACTTGAAAACTGAAACAAGAGACTGTGAATAAGAGATTAATACAACAGCATAAGCAACAAGAAGATTAAAAGATCATTCAATGCATGATAGATTAAATGAAATAGTTACACGAATAAAAGGAAAAGACTAGTGTTGAACAATGGAGTCGAAAAAGAATGTTGTTGTAGTGCTGCAGTGAAATGTTTTGCAATTGTCTCTTGGTCAATTTTAAATTATTTATGAGATAAGTGGATTAAGAGGGAAGGAGATTCCCGATATACCACAAAGGTACAAGGAATATGTTCAAACTCACTAAGTGTGGTAGCACACGAGAAAATGTGGGTTGAATGGAGTCACGGGGGGATGTCCAACACTACACCAACAAGGATGTAGTTTAACGGGGTCCCGCGGTCACTTTTCAGTTGTCCTCGCTTCCTCTATACAATTTTCCCACACGAAGCAAATCGCAACGCTGGCTTTTCGTTGTTAGGAAGGATTAATTAAATGTGTGAGATCTAATTAAGCTAGTCACTCAATCCCTTTTTGGATGTGATCAACTAGTCGGTTAAAGCCGCAGAGATCCAGAGCATAACAGAGATGAGCCTTGGAAATTTTAAATGTTTTGGAACAGAATGTTCTTGTTTATTAGAAACCCCAAGAGTCTCTTTCAGTTCTTTTGGACCTTACTCTGGAAAGCAAGGGGGGTTAACTACTGGAAAAAGTAAAGTGCAAAACTTGAAATGTTATCTAATTGCTACACTACTGAAGTAGTGGGTTAGTAGTTGTATTACTTTGAGCTCTCCCACCACATTGGTTGTCATTGCCAACACGCCAAGATTGATTGCCACATACCTTTGCGCTACATGATTGATGGTGGGCGCATCCCTCATGTGTAATGTTATCGCCAGCTTTTGAAATCACATGCTTCATACTTTAGACTAAGTCGTCCATCACAAAAGTCAAACTAGCCCACCTTGTTTGATTTTCGAAACATGTTTGACATGTCCCCGCTAAATTTGGATTTTGTCATTTTGTTGCATTTTTGGCATTAATTTGACATTTTGGTGCCCTTTTCAAGGAAAATGCTCGAAGTGATGATCTAGTCGCCCGAAACATAGGAAAAGTGAGCTCTGGAGTAAGGAGGACACTCTGAGTGTGAAAACGAGCATCCCTAAGTGTGAAAACGAGCATCCCCACACCAAAATATGCCTACATACCATGTTTTTATTACATTTACAAATTTCTCATTTAAACCATTAAAAAATGGCCTAAGATTGCGGGAAAAATTAGTTTTCTCAGAATTTAAAAAATATCAAGGAGGACCTAGCACAAGTCCATATGACTCAAAATTAATGCCTAGCATGCTCATATACATTGACACTAAGACTATAATAACCTCCTAAGGACTAACCACCAAGACGACTACCCCAGCATTAGAGGTATGAGTGAAAAACTCAAAAATTATTAGTCATTTGTTCAACAACCAATAATTAACGAGGGAAAAAACACTCTGGGCTAATCGGATTGATGTCTAAGTCCTAGGAATCCAAGTCTTTTACATAGAACTCTCATGCTAGCAAATTTATTACAATTCCCCCAAGGGGGTATGAACATGTACAAAAATAAAAGGGCCTTGTTATCACGAATCTTGTAGTTTCCCTGTAAGGTGATCCTATCCAGGATGGCATAGGGGAAAGGCAACTAAAGTCACAACCTACGATATCCAAGACCTCCTAAAGAACTCAATGTCACGCAAGTCAAGGATATCGACACTTTAGATCCAATGAAAATACTAATCCTAGGGAGCGTCCCTATAACCAAGATGACCCTAAAAATAAGGAAGACAAGTAGATAACCCAAGAAATTTTGATTAAATCTCTTAGTAGGGTAGTTAATTATATTTTTGCACAATTACTAAGAGAGGATAAGTGTCTAAGTAAAAAGCCCCAATTTACCCCAAGGTTTAAGACATGAAAAATCGGATCTAAGGGTAAATAGTGAAATTAAGTAAAATTAGACACTCAAATTGATTGCTAGGTGTTAGATGAGACAATTAAAAGTAAAACTAGCAATACTCAGTTCGCGGATTGTAAGATAACCACTTCTCCCAAGGAGGGTGTCTCCCTCTAAAGGATAGACTAGCGTGTTGAGTGGGAAAATGGAGTCCAATGGTCGTGAGATTTTAGATCTAGGGGTTTTAGATTTATTCCAAAATTGATTTTAAATTTTATTAACCGCCGCAAACTAGAACCTACTAAACTAAAAAAATGAGGGTTTTAACTTAGGGTTTTATGTGAAAAGAAAATGTAGGCCCAATTAGATAGACAAATAGGAAGAGATGTTACCCGAGATAACTTTCTTGATGTTTCCAAGGATGAATACCAAAGTGATGAAGACTATTCATGCATAGATCAAAAGGAATGATGGTGAAAATCTTGCTTTATCCAAGTCGCCGAGGAACCCATAGGTTCGCCCTCTCTCCTGCCAAGCCAAGTAAGCCATAATAAGATTGGCAAGAAAAATGACGAATGCAAGTAAGAAAATGAAAGTTGAGAGAAAATGATTGATCATAAGATAAAACCACTCCCTGTTAACACAACAATTCGAGAGAAACGAAGAGGGTCTCCCCAGCCAGTGTGCTTCAATTAAATCGACTTCTTCCCTACAAGTTAAAATAATGGATCCAAAATATGCAAAAGATATTCACCATGATATTCCAATGCAAGAGAGAATAGCATCAATCGATCACAAAGAACAGTCTTCAATCATCGACATAAAACGAGATCCCAAAAAAAAAAAAAATCTCTATTATTCTTCAAGAGCAAATGATGCCAAATTTTCTAATGGGATACAATGGGGGATCACAACTCTTAAATAGATCGAGAGTGTATCCACATAATCATAACTATCCATCTAACGGTTGATATTAAAACATCATCAACGGTGGAGATCTAATTTTCTAATGGGATACAATGGGGGATCACAACTCTTAAATAGATCGAGAGTGTATCCACATAATCATAACTATCCATCTAACGGTTGATATTAAAACATCATCAACGGTGGAGATCTAATTTTTGCTTTTCACATGGATGAATACATCATGGGGGCGCACTTTACACAAAGACACCTAAGTGAGGCGTACTACATCATAGTGCTAGGATATAACATGATAATACATCAAAGGGGGTGCCTTAGGGACATAAATCATCCTAGGCCCCATTACAACATCATAACATAAGATGTATCAATAAAATACATCACATGAACAAGGTGAGGGGTGCCCCATGGGGGGCGTCCTCCCATGGAGAGCCAAATAAATAATCTAGAACAAGAAAGTAGATAAAACTGGTGCAGAGATGTCTGGAGAGCCATAATAAATCATCTGGAAGCATTCACTTGCCATTTCCTTGACCACACAAGCCAAATCGATTTTTTCAGTGAATTCCATAGTTCTTTTTTTAGTGGTACAAACTCTAAAAATAATAAAAAACATCATAACTTTCTTTAGGCTGAGAACTGGGGAAAACTAACAGCACAGAAGTGTCCAGAGACATGGTAGAATGGTATTGATGACTATTCATACCCCCTGGAGCGCTATAGCGTTGGCCATACTAATCTGTAATAAAAAAATGTGATCTGACCTATAATAAAGTGATAATAATCATTGATCATGAAAATTGGGGCCAAACTCTGAAAACTGAGACTGCAGTATTGGTGTTGAGCAAGTCTGGAGCAAATATAACCAATGTTGATTTTTTGTAGTCATTGCATTGGGAATCGTGTTTGACTTGGTCAACTGAGTTGACCAGGTCAAAATACCCAAAATGAAGATGAGATGATGAACTGAGTTGATCCTACATACATCCAAGGTAAGAACTCCTCCAAGATGTATATTAAAACCCAACTTAAATCATACTAATCATAATCATGGTGACAATAATGATAATAATCAACAAAGATATACATGTGTCTTTGAAAAATTTTGAATCTTCTGGAAGTCCCTTGTATATTCCATACTTACAAAGTTTAATCAATTTGTCAATGTCAGGTGAAGGTGGAAAAGAAGGCTTAGGCAAAAGGGTGATGACTTCTAATTGATCTTGACCCTGTGATCTCTCTGAATGATAACCAATACACACAACCACAATGACATATACATGACATATAGCAATAGGGGATGGTGGTGTCTCACAAATGGATAAAGTACTTGGGCTTGTTTCCTTCAGGATCTAGCAAATATCCATTTAACAAGATTTAACAATTTGCAACATTTAACTTTAAGGAATTTAACAACTTTACACAAGATGCTAGCCAACCTACAAAGGCAGGTTCCCTGGAAATCCTTCTGGGCTCCAGAAAATGACTAAGGCCTAGCCCCGCTGCCAGTGAGATTCCATAGCCCTAACGGTTTTGCCTCACCCTGTTGTCTTGTAGGGACAAATGAGCCTTACATCATATAATGGATGAGTGCTCATCCTTTGGCCACTGACTAGTTTTATAACATTGGCATTTAGGCATTAGCGCTTAAATGCACTACTAATCGCAGCTTACCTTTTGCATCATTTAGATATGGTGTTTATGCATTTTGGTGCTTTAGTATCTAAAGACACTGTTGGTAGGAGCACTTGTTTTGAGGACTAAAGGAAAACCATCCGATGAACCTGGCCACACTAACCAGGCCACATACTTCATAGCTAGAGATAGAAAAACATGGGGTCCATCATACTAGGGGTCAAAGTGGGAAAAGGATCTTCAATCTCACAGGTCTTAGTCATAAGTCAAGGAATAAACTAATCATGGATGAGACTGGATGAATGGAGACAAGTGACACATGGAACCAACCTAGCAAGGTAGACTAAGTTTGTATAAAGCATGACATAAGCAATGGTCTTCAATATCAAATTCTCCGATCATTCTCAACACAAGTTGAGCATTAATAAACAAATCATATAATCATAGGTCACATAATCATCATAGCATAACAAGTCAAAGGTGTTAGTATACATTAGAGAGAAAAATCCTACCAAACAGCAATATACCTGATCTCACCATATGCATGTCTCCACCTGATGTGTGCATCTGTGAACTATGTAACATCTCTGCTGCTTTGCTCAAATGACAAGGAGACCTCAGTCATGTCAAGGAAATACTCTACATATGCTACTGAATGAAAGCTATGAATGGCTCATGCTCTAATAATGGTCCATGTTGTATCCCATCAATATGTCTGGCTCAAAGAATAAAGAGAAAATCAATATGCTGCATCATAGTAGCCCAGCTACAATATATGTGATAACAACCCTAGAAGGCCTAATGGACTTCTAAACTTTGATCATGAACAAGAATTCTTGTTCAAACTTTGTCGGCTCCCTTGAAGTTCAACTAAGTATGACTTAGTCCGCAACAAGGCTAACTCCTAGCGAAGCCAAGGGGTGTAGTCCCTAATAAAAGAAAATTTAAGGTTGTTAATCTAAGAAAGAAAAAACAACTATTCTAGGAGTTAATTAATTTAAGCACAAAAGCACTATGAAATAAAGTTCTTCAACAGCATGTAACATAAACCATCATCATTTCGCATAAAATGAAACTTAGAGCAAGACAATAATTACAAAAAGACCAGTGCCCAAAATGTAATATTGCAAAAAGTGTATGCTTATAAAGTGTGAGGTAATGTTGTGTCAGAAAAGTATTGTAGTTGTCTCATCGGTAAATTTTATTAATTATTAGTGAGTGAGATAAGGAGTAGGAGTGGGTTTATTCTTGGTTTGGCACTCCAAAACTCACTTTCTTGAACTGAGCGCAAGAGCAGCTTTACCAAGTGTCCAACGAGGAGAGAACGAATCTCATTAATGAGTATTCCGCTGACTCTATGGTATTCACTCTCTGCAACCTCCCACGTTCTCAAAAATAAGCCTTATGTGGATTGTCCTCTTAGACTAGTTACTCTAATCCTTTTCTTATATGACCAACTAATCGGACGAGCCCCAGAGGCCCAAACCATACAGGGAAAAGAGCCTTGATTCATTTTAAAATTAACCACTTGTAAAGTTGTTTAACTTCATCTAAAGACTGGGAATCTCTTTTCCTTTACTCGAGCAAGCTCTTTCGGTACTTCGAGAATACTGTCTGATTTGTTACTTTATTTGTGAATTGAAATAAACTCAAAAAAAATTAAACTATGTGCGATGAAAGAAAATTGTTATCTAATTACTAACTACAAATCTCTTTTCCAAGCACTACTTACTCAGGTAATTCCTTTCAACTAGTACTGTACTTCGAGAAAGCGTGGTAGTTAGTATTTTATTTTGCAAGTAAAAAGGAAATTGAAAGAAAACCAACTAAAGCTAGCTAAGAAAAGCAAAGCAACTAATCTAACAATCACACCACACAAGAGACAACTCAGGTCCCCCTAGGGGGATGGGGTGTGGGCGCTAGGTAGCCCACTTGCTCTTTTTATTATGACAATTACAATGAGGATACTTGTGGTCTTTTATAAATTAAGAACCACAAGTATACAAACTTTTTTATATTTTAAACAGTTCGAAGGAAGGTATGGATGAAAAGTGAGCCCCAAATAGTCCAAAAAAATTGAAATTTGGTAGCACTCCCTTCCACCTGTTCGTCAGAAGTAAAAAATCAGCAAGCGATTATAGCACTAAGAGGACAAATAGACATTTAAAAGCATAAAAATATTATCTCTAACTTCAAATGTCGAAAGATGAACTTTTATTGTATTGAAAGCTAGATTCAAAAGATAGATCTACTAATGAAATATTTGAGCCTTAAGCACTTAGATCTAACTTTAAAACCTCATACTAGAAAAGTAGCTTTCAAATTTGATTTAAACTTGAATTACTTTGCAACTAGTAATTTAGGACAAAGTGGACCCAAAAGAGTAGAATGGGATGTCTAAGGACTAGATCTAGGTGCTTGAACCCATCTCAAATCAACAAATCTACTCTTCAAACACCTAGATCTAGTCCTTAGACATCTCGGTCTACTCTTTTGGGTCCACTTTGTCCTAAATTGCTTAAACCCTAGGTGGATCTAACTTGGGTATTTCTCATTTAGACTAGATCTATCTAGATCTACTTTCCTAATTTCCTTGTGGTACACTTCTCTTCAAGTTGGGCAATTTTGCATTATCTTAAGCCTACCCAACTTGACTTTAACCTCATCTACCACATCCATCTTCCTAGATCTAGATCAACCTACTCATCGGTCATCTCTTGCAACCATTGTTTATCTCTTAGAGTGTCTTGAGTAGGTTCGCTAGCCCTCATAGGCTAGTAGGGTCTCCCCCTTAATCATTCTACGGTTTGATCTAAAGTGACAAGAGCCCGTCTGGTGTGACAACTATCTTCCATTAGTAGTGGACGAGGCCCTTGTGGTGTCGTCGGTTAGCTACCTCACCTCTACCGTCCCGAATGGGATTCCTTTAGTGGGTAGCTACACTTTGTGTGATAACAGGGTCGAAGCATCCAGAACAACAGTTTATGTCCAGAACAGAACACCACACCGTATGCTAGAGAACAAGACTCCATAATGTTAAAGATAGTGCAGTTGCGAAAGCCATTCTTTGAATGGCACCCTAGTCAGTTAACCAGGCAAAGTAAGTCCCTAGCAGGTACCATAGGGCCCCAGGAATCTCCTGGGGTTCTTGGTTTGGGACCAAGCAGGTTGATGCCATGGCAAAGCCCCTAGCATGTGGCTAGGGCCCCTATCTGTCTCTAGGGTATTCTGGTCAGG
Organism: Pseudotsuga menziesii; assembly: GCA_001517045.1. Classification (NCBI taxonomy): domain Eukaryota; kingdom Viridiplantae; phylum Streptophyta; class Pinopsida; order Pinales; family Pinaceae; genus Pseudotsuga; species Pseudotsuga menziesii. Next base: position 262,742 of record LPNX011168945.1, read on the forward strand.
GACCAGACAGTGCTTGGTCATAAGGACCAAGCAGATCCTGCAGACTAAGACAGAGACATTTTGGTCTGGGACCAGACAGATTCTTGGTCTAGGACCAAGCAAGTCCTGTATGTAGAGTCTTGGTCAGTTAACCAGGAGGATCTTGGTTAGTTAACCAAAATAATGATGTGTGATGTCCTCCTCTCCTAAATGGTTAAGCTAGGTTGTTTCTCAAGGGACTGGGCACCCCTTGATGATGTCATTAGCACTTGACCTTTAGGAGCAGTCAAGAGAACCAGAGGATCACATCATCTAGTTTGGACCTTCCTTATATGGTGATGGTAAAAACTTCCAGTTATTGTATGGAACACTTGTGGACTATATACCTTGAGAGAGAAAGATAAAAGTTTTGTTGCTTCTCCTTATGGGTAAAAGGGTTGTTTCCCCACCTTGGTCTTGTGGGTAAAAGGGTTTTCCTTCCACCTCTTGTTGACTAGCTTTGTGCTTGACTTGGTCCTGTGTTTCCCTTGTTGGTCCTAGAGCCCCTCTTGAGTGTGGTACCTTGACCCTCTTGTTACGATGACTTAACTCTATTGTTATATTTGTGTATTTGGAAAAAACCTCCTTAATGTATGACTTCTTGACCTTTTAAGTAAACCCTAAGACATTGAAAGTTTAGAAGAGGGATTCTTCCAGAAGTCTTTAAGAGGCTATAAAAGCAAGACTTAGCATTCATTATGTGTGTGTCTTGGAGAGATATCTCAACTCTATACCTTATGTCTGATCTAGGGTTTCCAGCATCTCTGTTTGAAAGTGACGTCAAGGGTTTTAAGATTGTTATTCTTCTTCTGTGGAAAAGGTCTACTGCTAGGGTTTGATCTTGTTGAGTCGTTGCTTGCCTAAGCCCAGTTAGGGCTTCCGTGACTGCTGTAGAAGAGTGTCGTGACTGTTATAGGTTGTCATGACTGATGTATGAGGGTATCGTGGGTTGTTTACTTGGTTGTTAACTATAACGTGAGACTGCTAGAGGAGGTCATGCCCAGTTAGGGCTTCCGTGACTGCTGTAGAAGAGTGTCGTGACTGTTATAGGTTGTCGTGACTGATGTATGAGGGTATCGTGGGTTGTTTACTTGGTTGTTAACTATAACGTGAGACTGCTAGAGGAGGTCATGACCTGTTTGAGCATGTATAGGGTTTCCGTGAACCTGCTAGAGAAGGTCGTGACCTGTTTGAGCCTGTATAGGGATGTCGTGAGCCTGCTAAAGGGTGTCATTGCCCCTCTCAACCTCTTTGAGGCTGCCACTGCTGTGTATGAGGGTGTCATTGTCTTTGTGAAGGTGTTGTTACTAGTTGAGGGTGTTAGTGTATGCCTTAAGGTTGCCTCTGCATATTAGAAAGGTGTTGTTATTTAGTTTGTAGGATTGTCCTAAAGATTGTCATTTATTGCAACAAGGGTTTGAGCCTTGAGGCAACCATTTTCAATTGTACACTTGTGGACTGTTTTGGTTAGCACCTTGAGTGAGTTGTTTGTGGGCTTATCACTGAACCTTGGACTGTTTTTAGGGTGCCACTTAACCGTGGGATGTTAGAGAAAGGTCATGTTGTCACACACATAGTAGCTGGGCTACTATTGTTCCTGCACAGTACTGAGCAGTTCTTTGAGCCAGTCCTTTACTATTAGATCAACAGATGATGAGCCACTAGTTAATGATCTCCCACTTTCAACAAATCCAGAGCATCCAGATTGACCAATTCTATGCCATGACTGAGCCTCATGACCCCACATTCGGTGATTGAGTTAGCCATTTTTCATGACCCAGAGCAGAGGTTATTATAGTGCCCATGATATATAACAGCAGTGGTTGTCTTAGTGCCCTTCAGATTGTTCAGATCCGATGCAGGTATAAGACCCAGGTGATATTATGGATTTGTGCATATGGATTTTTTATGTTGCTCTGTTGTCTATTTTAGCAGTGAGATTTAGTTGATAGTGGTTGTATGTTGGCAATACTTTATTGGTCTGGTTGGAATCTAAAGATTAAATGATCTAGCTATTACGTTCAAGAGATTCCTTTGTATACTCATTGGTCATGCCCTGCTTATAGTATGGATTTGGTCATTTCCTTTCAGGGACACAGCTTGCTAGTCGTGGCACCATTCTCGTTGTCTCCGTTCATCCGTTGCCCTCCTTTCTTATCGTTTAAACTTTAACCTTGACTTATAACTTGACTATTGACATCTAGGATTTCCCCCACCTTCACCTCTATGTTGGGATAGGTCTCCATGTTTAAGTTGTGTCTCAATGTTGGTTCGTGTGACTCTTATCACAAGGATGGTCTACCTCTAGGTCTTGAACACAAGTAGTCTTAACAAAAGTGTTTTTAGACACTAAGGCATCAGAACTCAAATGCTTATTATAGATGCCCAGCCAGCAAAACAAGTGTTTTTAGACACTATTGCAAATGAAGTATAAATGTTATAAAATAGTCAGTGGCCAAAGGATGAGCACTCATCCATCGCATGATGTAAGGCTTATTTTTTCCCCACAAGGGAAATAGGGTGAGGCAAACCCGTTGGGGCTATGGATGCTCGCTGGTAGCGAGGCTAGGCCTTAGTCATTTTATGGATCCCAGAAGGCTTTCCAGGGCACCTACCTTTGTAGGCTAGCTATTATCTTGTGTTAAAGTGAAATAAATGTTCTAAAGTTGATGGCTAGAGGATGAGCACTCATTCATTGTATAATGTACGGCTCATTTGCCCCCACAGGGCAACAGGGTGGGACTGACTCATAAGGGTCATGTCTTTGTCATTTTCTGGAAGCCTGGAAGGCTTACCAAGGCACCTGCCTCTAGAGGTTAACTAGTGTATATTGTCGTGCAAATAAATTGCCAAAAGGTTGCTTATGTAGAGTCAAGTGGAGCCAACTCATCATTCCACCCCTTTGTGAGACATTGTCATTCCCTATTGTTCACCTAGCCCAACTTATGTGTTGTGTGGTTTCCCTCTTCCTTTAGCCTAGATGTACAATGTCAAGTATCAAGTCATTCCCTTAGCCATACCTTGTTTTATTCACCTTCACCCTTGACTAGCAAAATGGCTAAATCCATAAATGAGTATGCACCGGAGGTTCTTGTTTAGAGCAGTTGATTATTTTGATTTAGATGTATTATTTATATATATATATATATATATATATTGTGCTTATAATTGCCAGCAGAAGCTACTTGTACTGTTAACATAGATAATTGAGCATGCACATCGATGTTGTACTTTGCAGTATCAGAGTTTAGCACTTGGGTCATTATTTGATCATTCTTGATTTGGTCAACCCAGTTTCACCAGGCTAGGAGCAGGGTCTGGGATGAGTTTTAGGCCGATGGTTGTGGATGATGATTATTTGTGGTCTATCAGTGTCCATTAGGCATATTCATGCTTCAAATGATGGTTGACTATTATGGCTTGTATTATTTTCATGATTATCAGCATTTACAGGCTTTATTATTATTATGGTTCTGACATGGATGGGGCCTCTTATGTACCTTTATGATGGACATGTGGTGTATGAGTACTCACCTAGTTGATTTGGAGATTATAAATTCATTAGAGCAGTCGGGTTTCAATTTTGGGCACTTACAGGTGAGATATGGGTCTTCCAGGAATTTTGCAGTAGTTTGGCCCTGGAAAATTAAAAATAAAACACATTGCAAATGATGGTGAGTTCTCCTAGGGCGCCAGAGGGAAACATGGGGTGCAACTAGTTGATTATACCATATTGCAATGGTGCCAGACCCATCCATGTAGTCAGTTGGCTTCAGATTTTGGTCCCCAATGAGATATTGGCAGTTTTATGTGAGGCAGCAATTTGATGACAAAAAATGGCTAATGAAGAAATCGATTTGGGAAAATGAGGCAAGGAAATGGCATGGAATTGGTCTGAGGCACAATGTTTGGGTCACCTTCATTATTCGGCATCATCTTCACTCTACATGGGGTCCACATGTCCTTGATTTCTTCATTTTGAGGACGTTTTGATGTATTTTTGAGGGGGACGTCCTAGTGATTTTGACCACTTCATGATGTTATTGACCATTACACATTGTTATTGTGCCACGGGGCCATGCTAGTGAAGGATATTATAACCTCCTAGCCCCACCATATGCTATCTTATGACTATTTGTAATTTTTATGTAGTGTGCAGGTGAAATATGGGTCTTCCAGGAATTTTGCAGTAGTTTGGCCCTGGAAAATTAAAAATAAAACACATTGCAAATGATGGTGAGTTCTCCTATGGCGCCAGAGGGAAACATGGGGTGCAACTAGTTGATTATACCATATTGCAATGGTGCCAGACCCATCCATGTAGTCAATTGGCTTCTGATTTTGGTCCCCAATGAGATATTGGCAGTTTTATGTGAGGCAGCAATTTGATGACAAAAAATGGCTAATGAAGAAATCGATTTGGGAAAATGAGGCAAGGAAATGGCATGGAATTGGTCTGAGGCACAATGTTTGGGTCACCTTCATCATTCGGCATCATCTTCACTCTACATGGGGCCCACATGTCCTTGATTTCTTCATTTTGAGGACGTTTTGATGTATTTTTGAGGAGGACGTCCTAGTGATTTTGACCACTTCATGATGTTATTAACCATCACACATTGTTATTGTGCCACGGGGCCATGCTAGTGAAGGATATTATAACCTCCTAGCCCCACCATATGCTATCTTATGACTATTTGTAATTTTTATGTAGTGTGCCCCCTCCTTGGGCATTTTTAGTGATGCGCCCCCCTCTATTATTAAGTTGATCCATGTATGATGTATTCGGTTAATCTTAGTCGTAGATTAGGATGTTTCTATCTTATGATCTTGACCCTTGATCTTTTTGGATCTAGGTTTTACATACTTGAGAGATCTATACATATTGAGATGCTCTCTCATTGTAGAGAGAACTTTTGGCTCTAAGAATATTGAATACAAGAAAACTTTTGTAGAAACTCTTGGAAGCTTTGTGAATGTACTTGGATGTGATTGTTACGCCTCTTGCTTAGACATTTCAGTAAATCTTGCATGCAAACGTTATCTTTCTGTGGAGGCCGTACTGACCTTTTGCAGGGTAGCGAATTGGTTGGAGGAGATTGCTAAGGCGTCTTGCATCATCTTACGGGCAAATTATTTCATCTTCAAGGAGTTTTTCAATTATTACTTTGTGCATTCGCTTTTTCTCTGTAGATGACATACGTAGATTATCTTTTTCATCCGTGAACAAATCTCACTTCGGTAGTTTGATTTTGCAGGTGGAGAAGAGGGGCAAACTACCTTCACTGGGCGTTTTTCTCTTGTTTCTTGTCGAATCTCGCTCGAAATTGTAACTAAGTGGAAGGATCATCGACATACAAGGCGACTGCAAGTATTTTCAAGTACCATCTACAAGGTTATTATTGTTTTCCTTTATTTTCATCCAATTGTCAAGCAAAACCCTTTCTTTCAAACCCTAGTTTTGTAGATCTAATAGATCCGATGAGTTTTTGATGATGGCCATCAAAACCCACTTGGAGATTATTGAATAAACCCTAGATTTCAAATTTCATAAAAATCCAACTCCATTTGCCCTGGGATCTAGCACCAATCACTCTAGGTGGGGCACCCTCCTTGGGTGGGTGGCCACTTTTTAAGATCTATCAGTTGGGTATGCTTGAACCCACTTTATTTTCACAGATCTATCCTTAGCTACTAGATCTAGCGATTTGATACCCTGATCTACTCTTTTGGGTCCATTTTGTCCACTTTTGGTCTAGACAAATCTCATTAGGGTTTTCTTATGTTTGGTTAGACCTCTCTAGATCTATGTTACTAAACTCTTTGTGGTACTCTTCTAATCAAGTTGGGACATTTTCCTTATTTTCTAAGCCTCCCCAACTTTGCCCTAACTTCTATACCACATCCATTCACTAGATCTAGACTTCCTCACTCTTTATCCTTCCTCTTTCATTCATTACATAACCCTAGGAGTGTCTTGAGTAAGTAAGCTAGATCTCATAGGCCAGTAGGGTCTGCCCCTTGATCATTCTCTGGATTGATCTAAAGTGACAAGAGCCTGTCTGGTGTGACAACTATCCTTCATCCGTAGTGGAAGAGGCCCTTCCGAGGTCACTAGTTAGCTACCTCGCCTCTACCGTCCCGAATAGGATACCTTTAGTGGGTAGCTACACTTTGTGTAATAACAGGTCCCAGTACTTTAGTGGGTTGTTAGAGCAGTGTTGCCGCCTTTCACACACCTGGGAGGAACGTGGCAAAAATCTTCAATCTACTCGATGTTTCCTTGGGGGCAATTCTCGAGTCAAGGTTGTCACCTTGTTCTTCACTCTTCTGTTTAGGCCAACTCCTAATCGAAGCCAAGGGGGGTAGACCCTATTAATTCCCAAGGTTGTTAAGGCTTAGTGTGATAATTTTTTATTGAGTGAGTTATTTAGGAGTTTTGATGAAAGTACTGAAACAAGATATTGCAATAAGAATTGTAAGCACAATAGCATATAGATTATCTTAACACATGATCAATAAATGATATTGAAGCAAATGATTGTATGATAAAAAATACCAATGCCAAAAATGGATTCGGAATAAGAAATTGTTGTTGTAGTGCTAAGAAATGTGTTGCAAATGCTCTTGGTCAGTTTTAGCTTATTGTGAATAAATGAGTGAATTAGATTTAGGGGGGAGGGAACTCTGAATATACCTTACGGTACGCGGAGTATGTCCAAAACCCTTATCCGATGCACTTCCATGCGAGGAATATGTGGGTTGGATCGGAGTCTCTGGGATGTGTCCAACACTACAACAACAAGAGTATAGCCTGACGGTATCCCGAGGTCACTACCCAGTTGTCCCCGCTTCCTCTGTGAACTTTCCTCGCAATCGATTAATTCGAGGCATTGGATTTTCGCCTTGGGAGGTTAATTCAAATGTGAATCTATCTTAACTAGCCACCCTCGTTGCTTTTGATGGAGCCAACTGTTCGATCGAACCGCAGTGGTGCAAAGCATACACAACGGAGTCTTGTGGATTTTAAGGATTTTAAAGGCTGTGTTTGTTTGTTAAAAAGGAAAAAATAAACCTCCAAGAATCTCTTTCGGTTTAAATGAACCTCAATCGGGAAAGCAAGGAGGGGTTAATTTTAAGATGATAAGTGAAAAGTAATACAAAGAACTAAATAATCAAAAAAGTTCTAATTAATCCTACCACTCATCTCTTTCCCCTTTCAGGTAACTCGGGAAGTCGTGGGGTTAGTATTTGTATTACTTTTGATCTGGTAAAGATATAACAAATATATTTGATCAAAGTATACAACTCTACAAAACAAAACTAAACAAAAAGACAAACCACGAAAAATGGCACCGACACGGATCTCCCCTAGGGGGACGGGGAGTGGGCTCTGAAGAGCCTACTCGGAGTCTTTTATTAAGTGGTTACAAGATGCTTAAAGAAGAACGCTCTTTGGTCCTTGTTATCTGGGATCTAAAGGCTTACAACTTAGTCAAAAATCGACCGAAATCGAAAAGGGATGCTCCGGGAAGCTCCAAATGGCTCAAATCTCTGAAATTTGGCCATCATTGCCCTCTCTTTTTCGACGAACCTGCAAAAATCAGCAAGCTATTAAAAATAGAATATGCTCAAAAACACTTTAAGAGTGTCTTTGAACAATTCCCGAAAAAACCCTAAAATTTTCTAAGTTAAAAACGTGAAAAGAAATGCTTCAAATGACCAGAGATCTTGGCTTGCTTTTTAGGCAGCCAATATGATGTGCACTTTTATGCTAGATCTAAAATTGAAAGCATCGAAAAAAAATCTTGTACTCCTTTGCAAGAAAAAAAATACTCCTTTTGAACAAAACTTGCAAGAAAAGACTTTTAATTACTAGATCTAATTTAGATATAACCTTTAAACTGCTTAGATCTAGATTAGAACTCAGATCTATATAAAATATTACTCCAGCAACTAGATTGGAAGACAAAGAACCAAGTAACCAAGTGAAATTTTAAATTTAGGAGGAATAGATATGGAGAGGAAAGGCTTGTTGCCGCAAAGAGTTGGCCCAAAGACTTCGTAGTGGGATGCCGAGGGAATATGCCGTTTAGAGATGTTGAAAGTAACGTGGAGTCAAACTAGATCCACGATTCCTCCAAGCTAAGCAACCTGTAAATCCCTTAACAAACTTGCAAACCCGTGAGATCTGGTGATTATACATAAATTGAGATTAAAACGACACGCATATAATCTTATAAAACATGTCAAAACTAGATCTCTAAGTACATGCATTCAAAATAGAAGAAACAAGTACACTTACTTATAGCCTTTTATTTCTAATGATTGGGAGCAATCCTTGTTCATCCAGATTCATAAACTAAGATGCAAGAATTTGAAACAACACACAGATTACCTCATGAAGATCAGACAATATTGGCCTACACACAATGGCACCACACCATTAGCCTCCAAACCTTTCTTTATTATAGCAAAATCACAAAATAATGTATCAATTGCGACTAGCAAGCACCTTCATCCAACTCTAACTAGCTTGAATGAGAGGGTGCATGCTTTATTTATAGCCGGAGAGGAAGGAGTGGGTGCATCTAACACTAGCAGAGGGAGTCGAGTTGACTGGATTTTGAACTGAGTTGAAGTGAGTGGAACTACAGAGGTAGATGCCACCTCTTCTACCAACCCTCACCAAACCATTCACTAGCTGCCAACTAATCCAAGCATGAGCCTTGAGGGTGGCGTCATCTTCTCACGTGCAAGTTTATCGAGACCCCTCTACCTACTTTATTTGTATCTCCTCAAATTATATGATACATTATCACTTACCCAAAGTTTTAATACCCCTCACATGGATGACGGGTCCACCTATAATACAACCGCAACCTTGATTGGGGTTAGCGCATTTCCCATATGGTTGGCGTCATCTCCTCCAACATATAATTCGAAACATTACAATTTACCCAAAGTTTTTATGCCTTTCACATTTTGATGAAGTCGCTAACCATGGGGACCCATTTGCCATGTCACCCACTCCTCATTTGACTTGATTTTTTACTTAATAATTTTTTGACTTTGGTGCTAATTTGTTGCAATTTTAGCATTAAAATGCCAATTTGATGCTCCGTTAGCTAAATAATGCCTTACAGGATGTTTTAGCCACCCGAAACATATGTAAAGAGGTCACTCTGAGTGTGAAAACAAGCATCCCCACGCCAAAAATAGACTATGAACACGACTTTTATTACACTTACAAATTTTGTAATTAAACTACTAAAAAATGGCTTAATTTTACGGGAAAAAATAATTTTCTCGAAATTGAACAAAAACCTAGGGGGACCTAGCACATGTCCATACGACTCAATTTGAATGCCTAACATGTTTATAAACTTTGACACAGAGGCTCTAATACCCTCCTAAGGCCTAACCACCAAGATGACTACCCTAACTTTGGAGGTGTGAGTGAAAAACTCATAAATTATTAGTCATTTGTTCAACAACAAATAATAACCAAGAGAAACAACACTCTGAGCTAGTCGGCTTGATGTCTAAGTCTAGGAAGTCGAATCTTTTATAAAATTGACCATGCTAGCACATTTTATTACAACTCCCCCAAGGGGATATGAACATGTGGTGCAAGAAAAAAAAAATTTAAAAAAATTCCCATAAGACGCATGTCTGACTTCTGAACTCTGAAGAATGAACAATAGTGTTTGTTCGTCTTTGTCGGCTCACTTGATATAACCGACTAAGCATGACTTAGTAGGTAACAAGCGTATCACTAACTGTTTGTTACTGAATGGTGAGGTCACAGCTGAGTATGAGTTGTTACAAGAGGGTTGTTGCCTATTTGGGCTAATTTGAGTAGGCCCCTCCCTATGTTGGACTGCTCTGAGTGGACTATTGTATGTGTGGATTGTTTGTAAGCCTAATGCTACCCTACAGAACTTTATCTCTCTCAGGTATGTCCATGCCCTTAGGTAAGGGCCAGATGTGTTCCACCTGGTGACTTGTCTCTGAAAGACAAGGTCTGATCTGAAAGTATTCCGAGTATAAGGAAGGTCCAACTCAGTTTTGCTAGTTAGATTAATGTATTGTTGTTCCTGATTATACTAGTACTGTTTCATTGCTTATGTACTTTACATGATGTGATTTCTTGTTTCAATTAAGTAACTTTAACACAATGATCCTTAAGGAAGTGTTAAAGTTGAAAGAAATGAATATTATATTTTTTTATATCTAGTCTTTTGTTACTATTGTACTTTTACTCCGGTATTTATTTTATTTGATCTGCATTATTGTACATATTTGTTAATATTTTGAAAAACCCTAAAACTTTAGCACATAAGAGGTATTCTCAGGGGAGAAACCAAAAGTCATCCATCTTAGAATATTTGGTTTCCTAGTCTACATTCATATTCCCAAAGAGAAGGGAAAGGGCATATTCGTCGGATACAAGGATACATCGAAGGCTTACAGAGTCTATATACCGGGCTTCAAGAAGATAGAGACTAGTAGAGATGTTACCTTCGATAAGGATGTATCCTTCAGTAGATCAAGGCAAATTCACTCTGACGAAGTACATGAAGAAGAACCTGAAACTCCCAAAGTCAGAGACACAGTAATGGAAGAGAGAACTTTAGAAGAGCATGAGGATCGTGATATGACCGAGCCACAGAGACCAGTAGTTCCACCTCGAGAGCTGAACACACATAAGAGAAGACCAGCATGGGAACGAGAGATCATTCAAGGTGCAGAGAAGTATGGTGCTCTAGACGAGACTTCCAAAGAAAATAAGAAGCCTCGACCATACTCTAGTTATGTGGCACTATTATGTGACATCATTAATGCAGAGCATTCCATCTATGAAGAAGCAGCCGAGAAGAAAGAGTGGAAGGATGCTATGATCGAAGAGTACCAGTCGATCATGAAGAATGATGTCTAGGATGTGGTTCCAAGACCTTAAGGGAAGTCTATAGTGTCTTCCAAATGGATCTACAAGATCAAGCATGCAGCAAATGGAGCATTGAGAAATGCAAGTCAAGATTCGTGGCTCGTGTCTTCTCCAAGAAAGAGGGCATAGATTACGAGGAGACATTTGCTCCTGTAGCCAAATACACTTCGATTAGAGTTATTCTTGTAATAGTTGCAGTGATGAAGTGGAAGGTACACCAGATGGGTGTAAAGACAACCTTCCTGAATGGTGTAGTAGAAGAGGAAGTGTATGTGGAGCAACCACTAGGACTTGAGACACATAACATAGAGACACATGTGTGCAAATTGAAGAAGGCCTTGTACAGTTTGTAACAGGCACCCAAGACATGGTACGGCAAGATAGATGGATTCCTGACGAGCTTCTTTACCAAGAGTAAATTTGATTCCAACCTCTACTTCAAGGTTGAGGTTGGAAAACCAGTGATGCTACTATTGTATGTAGATGACCTATTCCTGACAAGTCACGAGGAGCTCATTGTAGAAACGAAGAAGAAGCTTGCTGCAAAGTTTGAGATGAAAGAACTAGGTATGATGCACTATTTCTTAGGTCTTGATGTGTGGCAGAATCTAGATGAGATTTTCCTTAGCCAAGGAAAATATGCGGTAAAGATCCCAAATAGATTCGGTATGATGGATTACAAGACCATGGCCACACTGATGACATCGAACTTGAAGGTGTTGTGTGATACTACTTCAGAGACAGTTGACGCCACAGTCTACAGGAAGATGATTGGTTGGTTGATGTACTTGACGAACATGAGGCTAGATATATGCTTTGCGGTGAACACCTTCAGTTAGTACATGGTAGAATCGAGACGTGTTCACATGATTGCGGCAAAGCATGTGTTGAGGTACCTTAAGGGTACGATTGAGTAAGGCCTCAGATATGTGAGAGATCAGAGGATTAGCCTGTAGGGCTATGTAGACTCAGATTGGGTTGGTAGTGCTGCAGATAGGAAGAGCACTTCAGGGTGCTGCTTCGGTTTGGGGTCTAGCATGATTTCTTGGTTCAGCAAGAAGCAAACGAGTGTAGCACCGAGTACACTCCATACAGTATATTGTAGCTTGTTCGGCTAGTTGTGAGGCGGAGTGGCTTAGAAACTAATTACGGGATTGTTCAGTGTCGAGTTAGAGATGACTTGTGTATTTTGTGACAACCAGAACTATGTGAAGTTATCGGAGAACCCTGTGTTTCATGACAAGTTGAAGCACATTGAGATCTAGTATCACTATATCAAGGATATAGGGCAGAGAGGAGAAGTGAAGCTCCAGTATATTACGACAAACAAGCAGATAGTCGATGTATTGACGAAGCCTCTGGTGAGAGTGAAGTTTGAGTACTTCAGGGACAAGCTTGGAGTTGTTCAGATCGGTGTCCATCAAAAGAGAGTGATGAGTTCCTGTTCCATATCAGTGGTCTTTACATCCAGCATGAAAAAGGACTCGCTCTATGGAAGACATGTCATCTTCACATCCAGCATGAAAAAGGGTTGTCTCTATGGAAGATGTATGAGATGTACACCCAGTATGAAAAAGGACTGGTCACTATACGAGTGCTCCCAGCATGAAAAAGGGTTGGTTGATGCACTGATATACATGAGAGGTACACCCAGTATCAAAAAGGACCGGTTGTTGTACGGGTGGTTCCCAGCATGAAAAATGGTTGGTTGATGCACTGATATATATGAGAGGTACACCCAGTATGAAAAAGGAATGGTTACTGTATGGTTGGCTCCCAACATGAAAAGGGGTTGGTTGATGCATGGATATATATGAGAGGTACACCCAGTATGAAAAAGGACTGGTTGTTGTACAGGTGGCTCCCAGCATGAAAAAGGGTTGGTTGATGCATTGATATACATGAGAGGTACACCCAGTATGAAAAAGGACCGGTTGTTGTACGGGTGGCTACCAGCATGAAAAATGGTTGGTTGATGCACTAATATGAGAGGTACACCCAGCATGAAAAAGGGTTGGTCATTGTACGAATAGAGGTGCACCTAGCATGAAAAAGGGTTGGCTGTTGTACTGGTACATCCAGCATGAAAAAGGGTTAACTCTGTAGAACTTCTTATGATGTATAGATTCGAGAGATGTCACAAGTCAATGGCCCGAGTGTCAAGTTGCAACAGCAGTGATGACGAGATCCAATGATGATGTCTAATGACGAGATCCAGTGATGATGACCATGATGGAAGAATACCTTCTTTGTTAAGAGGTAGTGTTGAAGATTGTAACTTCGGAAGATATTCTTGTTATACTTTTATTATATTATTGTTGTACCTACTTCGAGAGATGTTATTAATGTACTTGGTCATGTAAACGTACTTGAAAGAATCAATGTAATCCTTCTATTGTAAGTCGGGTCAATAGTACCCAAAAGAAATAACATATAAATGTTATTTTGTGTCTCCCTAGACAAGTCAGCCCAAAAAGAGTAACAAGTCAGCCCAGTTAGGGAATTAGGTCATTCACTTGATGATTATAACTAGAGAGGGCGCACCTCTCATTTGGGCATACTACTCACTCAAGTAAGTGCACAAGAGAGAGAGAGAGAAGAGGTTCCGTGGAGAGAAGAAGTAGTTGTTTTTGTCTTTAGGGTTTATCTTATCTTGGTTTGGCGTTGCACTTGGTGATGGAATCTATACTAAAGAAGTTGTTGGGTTTTCTCCCTTGTGGTTTCCCAAGGGAAAATATTTGTGTTCTTCTGTCTTGTTGTGCTTGTCTTTCTTTCAGTGATCCTATTGCTACAGTTATAATGAAATAGTGCTAAATGTTTGAAGATATAATATAACCATTAAAATTCTAACACAACCACCCAATCTTATCTTAAGAGAACTCACCCTCAACTAGGAAAGAACTCGCCATCACTTGGATTCTATCTCCGACATTTTCCATGATTAGTGGGATACCGATTTAGACTTTAATTTGTCATTCTTGGCCAATTAAAATGTTTTTTCGGCCATTTTCGAGAGAATTTCAACTTAAGTGATAAATAAGCACTCAAATTATTCTCAAAGAGAGTTTAGAGGTATAGAGGGCGCTCTGAGTTAGAAAACGAGCGCCCCCATGGTAAAATCCACCTCCTAACCACTTTTTATCATTTTTTACAATTGCATAAGTAAAACACAAAATTGACCCGTTTTACAAGAAAAAAAATTATTTGCAGAAAATAAAATAAACCTAGGGGGGACTTACTGCATGTTCATATGACTCAAAATCGATGACTAGCATGGTAATATACATAGACGCTTAGACTTTAATAACCTTCCAAGGCCTAACAACCAAGACAATTACTCTAGCTTTGGAGGTTTTAGTGAAAAAATCGAAGATTATAAGTCGCTAAAAAGCAACAAATAATCAACAACAAAAAACACACTCTCATTAGAGGAAATTTGAGGTCTAAAATGGGCCTCTTAAGGAAAATAATATAATAATAGTTAAATTAATAAAATAATATTTATTAATTTTGGAGGAAGAAAGAAAAAAATGTTTATTTTGTTCCTGTTTTCAACATATCTCCCTGTGAGTTTACTCAAATTTCGAGCATCATCACATTTTTCAGGTATTTCTTGTTTTTGGGGCAGCAGGGTCCGTCAAAAGTATGCATTGTGAGGACTCGTTGTATGAGAAATTTAATTTTGCATCCAACGAGTGCTCCCGCTCGAAATTTGAGTAAAAACACAGGGAGATATGTTGAAAATATGAACAAAAAAAGTAGTTTTTTTATGACAAATATGTCAAGTCAACCATTATGGTTGACTTATTTTATTGAAATTCGATTAGTTCTTGAATTCAAACTCATCAATAAATTATGGTTGGCTCGTTTCCTTACAAGGCCCATTTTAGACCCCAAATTTCCTCTAATGAGAGTAACGTATTGATGACTAAGTCTAAGTAGGCAAAGCATGTTACTAAAGGTCATCATGCTACGTCAACTTATTGCAATTTCCCCGAGGGGTATGAACATGCAAAATTTTGAAAAGGGCCAAAATTGGCCTACATGGACTTTCAAACTTTTGATATTGAACGAGGAGCTTGTTCAATCTTTGGCAACTCAACTGCAGGTCCGTCTAAGTGCAACTTAGGTGGTAACAAAAGGCATCTAAGGTAAGTCTAAAATAAGGTTTTTATGCACAATAACATAGTCTTGTAAGTGAGACGTCTTTCCTTGGAGAGCCTCTCTTCTATTGTGCCTTGGATTCTTTATTTTGCCCTAGTTAGGTCAAGATCAACACAACCTATGGTTTCTTGATTTTGTCCTAACTCATACAAAATTGATTTGCCAAATTCTTTGAGGTACGTTAATCATGATTCCTTGGTCCCTGGAGAAATAAAACCTGGGTCTTATTTCTCTTTTCTTCACTTCTCTCTTTTTATCAAATTAAATAAACTATATTTTGCAAAAATTCCAAAAAACAATATTTTGAAAAACCCTAAAAATTAATATTTTGTGAAAATACCAAAAGATATTTATTTTTGTGCCCTAGTTATCTTTAACTTGTTATGTTATGAAGTTGTTAAGTGTTGTAATAAGTTTATGAAGTTGACAAACCATTAAAAATTTTAAAATGGTTGAAAAATCCCTTTACAATGTGATTTTTAGGCCAAAAGGCCCTAAAAAGGGGTGTGACATTAGCACTACATAGGGTGACGTCAGCCCTCTAGGGTTTGTTGTAGGTCTGGTATATTGTTATTGCAGACATTTTTTGCAAAGAAATAAAATCCTAGGGGTTTGGAAAGGTTTCACCTAAATTCCTAAGTTACCGGAGGTGACCTTAGGGGGATTTGAGGCAAAAAATTATTATTAATCACCTCCAAAACCAGCCTTCCACCCTCCATAAAGAGGGCGCCCTAGGGGGGATTGATTCTCCTCTTCTTGTTGATTGTCAGGAGGTAAATTTTGGGTGATTTCGACAATTAGTTTTGGATATTTCTCACATTTTATCTTGTTACTTTTTACTGGACAAAGAGGGCGCCCTAGGGGAATTGATTCTCCTCTTCTTGTTGATTGTCGAGAGGTAAATTTTGGGTGATTTCGACAGTTAGTTTTGGATATTTCTCGCATTTTAACTTGTTACTTTTTACTGCAGAAAATTACTTGATCTTATTACATACTTACTGTTGCTCCTAGCCTTCCAAGTCAAGAGGTTCTATTCACATATCTTATCGACTACGTTAGGCACTGGTCCACTAGTAGTGGGAAAGTCTTGTAGGGATAGGCTTGTTTTCACTAAATATCATTCATGTCCATTCTCACCTTGTTCGGGGAGCCTCCCGTGGCCCAAGGAGCAAGGCCAAAAGAAGTGGGTTACATTGAGGTGACATTTGGTGTACCTCCTTGAAAAGTTGTTGATCATGGCATCGAGTCCACCGCGTCCACAATGTCCACACATCTCAGTTGGGTCCACATACCTTCGGTTTTGGAAAGGTGATAGTTTTTAGGTAACATACCGCACCACTAGCAAACACACCAAGAATATTTATCAATGGACTACCTTTAACATTTGTCCAACCATCAAATACAATGGATACCCCATAGTTGGACCAATCATTTGCAAACTTTCCAAGGGAATTATTGAGTTTGTCCCTTTCTTTGTCAAATCCCATGGTTCTACCCAGGGCTCCTGTATCCTTAAGGGCACCATTATTGGCTTGTACCATTTCATGCCAATACGATGAGCGAAAAACACTGAATGGTACACCACATGCATAGAGAAACTTGTAAATTTTTTAATCCACATCATCCCTGCAACCCTAGTCAAGGAAATCTGAAATGTTCTTTGCATAGGCTAGAATACACTACTATGGAGAATGAGAATCAACTACCAAACATTCTATATGAGGCCCCAAATTCGACCCTTGATTTCTTGGATTTTTTTTTAGTGACCTCTTCTTCCTCCTTGTATTTGTTTCTCTTTCCCTAACACTTTATCTCAAGTTTTGACTCCAATAGTCTTACCTTCATCCCATGGCATAATCCTACACACAAGCTTTCTCACACAGGTATATGAACTTGTGTAAGTTTTATTACAATGTGAGCATATAAATTTTATGGTTTCACCCACTTTCCCTCCCCCAAGCCTTAACACATATATCCACAAAAGTGTTGTATCTTTTTGTTTTTGTCCCTCATCACACTCAACTTCATTATCATCATCCCCTTCCCTTTCTTCCTCCTCTCCACGGTATGTACCACTCCCTACTTCTTCCTACTCATCACTGCCATTAGTATATCAGTTTCCCAACACCACCATCATAATAAGAAATGGAACCAAAAACAAAAACCTCATACCCATCATGCTTCTTGACTCAAGATGAGAATAACTTGTTGCTTGCAATTGAATGATGGAGAAGGAGAAATTGGAAAGAGTAGGAGAAGATAAGATAAGATAAGGTAATTTTATTAATGTCCAACTAATGACCACAAAGGTAGGTCAAAAGCACTGTTGAATACAATGATGACAGTCCAAGCGGGAGTACCAAATGGTCTACTCTAAAAAGAAAAGATGCAGAAAGCAAGATAATGTAACATAAAGTACAGAGTGAGAGCAAGACTGAGGCATGGATAACCCTTGACTCCAAGTCCAGAAACCCACATTGGGACGGATATGTACAGGGGGGAAGATCCAGGAGCAAGAAAAACCAAAAGTAATGCAGTAGGGTTGTCATGGAACCGACCCATCTCTCCAAACATTCTAGGTCGAGCGAAGGATACTCAGTATAGCATAATTCTCAGAAGAAGAAGAGAACATTTAAGATTTAAAATGTTAATATAGTGGAAAAAATTTCATTCATTTAGTGGTCCTAGCCATAAGTGTCCAATCTTAAAAATGACAAAAGGGTGGGTTTTGCGACACTTATGCATGCACACAGAATGCAATGCAATCCTCACATGTTTGACCACTACATCTGAGTGCGCCCATGGAAACCTTAAGAGTCGGATGCCCTCATGGGAATTAAACCTTGATCACCATTGAAAAAATTCTCACTCCTCACCAATGGATCCAACACCTTTGGGCCTTGGGGTTTGAAGCTATGTTGTTGGGAGCGGGGAGTGGGGAGCAGGAGCGGGAACGAGGAGCAGGGAGCGGGAGCGGGAGCGGGAGCGGGAGCGAAAAGCGAAATTTTCAAAAGATTTCGTTTTGAGAGCATTTTTATATAATACATATTTTATATATTTTGATGCATACATATATATTAAAAAAACATGTATTATGCCAAATTAGCTATAGAAAACATAGATATAACCATTTAATACACATATAACATCAATCATCTAGGAACTATGACTTGTAGCATTGTCATCAAACGATCAATCATCAACATATAATATTTGCCATCAACAAACTCTAAAGACTAACAATCTAACACATAACATCAACCATGAAATGAAACAAAGCATCATCATATCATATTCACTGAATCAATACCAAAGAGTTGTAAGCTCATAAGATGATAAGAATCAAGATGCAATCAACAATTTGAAGTTCAAACTTCAAAGTAGGCCATAATGTTTACAAAATAGGCCATAATAAACATGAAATACAAAGTACTATGATACTATCTAGTAATCTACTAAGTTTTCCTCTTGCTACAAGAAACTTCCAATTTTTTTCTGGTGTTCTAGGTGGAATAGGAGCTGCTGGAAGTGATCGTGGAACACAAGAAGAAGATGAATGGCCCCCATGGATTGTCGGACGTTGTGAAGCTAAAGGAAAAACTCTCGCATCTGGAAACTTGCTGGTGGTTGGGGGTGGCACCTCCATCGAAGAAACCCAAGGACTTTGATGATTTATATGAGGGTTAAGTAAGACTCTAGAAGGCTTATCTTTTGGAAATGGTTTATGATCATCTCATAATAGTCTTACTCTAAGTATTATTTTTGTTTTTGTGAGTTACTTTCTGTGGAACACCATCTAGTTCCTAGCCCACCAAAATTCATAGACAAAGAGACAAGGAAGATCATTATATGTTGAGACTTTCGTGTTTGATAGCCAATCAAAATGACTATCAACCAAGGTTCTATTTTCCCAATTTCATTTGACATAGTTCAAACTAATGTTGAATTATACTAAGCACGCCCAAATCCATTCATAGGAATGAAAATAAGGACTATTAAAATAATACAAAATATAATATATTTTTAAATTAACTTTAGTTTCATAATTGTATACAAATAATTAAATTTAAATGAATAAATATGTTACTTATTTTTTTAACAAAGAGTGGTGTTGATTATATTCATAAAAAATGAGTGAGTTGCAACCTTATTATACAACAATGAGATACAAAAGATTGTTTATGTCCAAAATTGTCTAGTAAAGAGGGTGAAATCCAAAAACTATCATTTTACTTTCCTACTATAGCTAATATATTCCTTGAGTTCATGTTATGGTAGGTATACAAACTTACAAAATTTCTTCATAGCAATGTAAATTTACAAACATTGAAATTATTAGCCAAAATTACCATCTCCCCAACGGGCCACCATTAAAGGCTAATTGAATCCTTGGTGTTTATAAAAGGCTAATTGAACCCTAACCAATCACTAAAATACTTTTTTTTTTGCAAATTTGAGAAAATTGGGAAAGAAATTCCCTAACGCATGGAATCGTTGAGGGAAGGTTTTCGGGAGCGTTTTTTTTGCTCGGAATCACTTTGGGAGCGTCGCTCCGTTAGCGATTCCGAAGATGGGCAAGGAGCGTTTTTTTTCCCAGAATCACGATTCCTAAAAATGCTCCCCGGAGGAATCGCGATTCCTCCCGGAGCGCGAATCGGGAGCGATTCGAGGGGTCCCCTAGCGATTCCCCACAGCCTTGGTTTGAAGTA
Source organism: Pseudotsuga menziesii (assembly GCA_001517045.1). Taxonomy (NCBI): domain Eukaryota; kingdom Viridiplantae; phylum Streptophyta; class Pinopsida; order Pinales; family Pinaceae; genus Pseudotsuga; species Pseudotsuga menziesii. The sequence goes on from LPNX011168945.1 coordinate 282,584, forward strand.
TTAGTAACAATAATTACAACCAAAAACAATGATAATAAATGCATCCAATCAAGGGTATTGCCCACTTGACCCCTAAAATTTCCACAATGGGACTAAATTGAGCTTTATGCCATTTAGGAAAAATGAATAATGTTCAAGTTTCACATTTACTATGGCTTATATATGTGCAATGATATCAAAGAGATCATTTCATAAAGTTCATGTTCAAAACATATAACTTCATTGCCATGTAAGATACAAATGTTGTGAATCCAATACTGAAAATAGCATGATAAACCATAAGATACACAATGTACAACAATTACGTGCACAAACCATAACTCCCAAAGTAACAATAGAGATGAATTAAACAATAACACCTCCTAAAATAAGAGAACATCCTCCAAATAACCCAAGTACATGCAAATAACCAAATGATATGTCCATGTCTTCAATAATGACTAAATAGACCTCTATATATACATACTCTCATACATTGCACATGTAGGTCCCTTATTAGGCCAACCCCTATAACATATATATTTAACCCCTTACATATGCATTCAACCCCGTATATACCCCCCTTAGAGTATTAACATAGTACCCCCTTAAAAAAGCTTTGTCCTCAAAGATTTGTAGCTAAGGGTTTTGTTGATTTTTCCTAAGCAGCATCGGGAGCCATTCTCTTGGAGAATGGAGGAACCTGGTCAATTACCAAGAACTTGACCCTGTCTGGAACTGGGGGACTCAGCCTAAGGCTGAGAGCCATTCCTTTGAATGGAGGCACCTGGTCAATTACCAGGAATTTCAACCAGTCTGGGACTAGGGAACTTAGCCTGGGGTTGAGGGCCATTCTCTAAAGAATGGAGGCACCTGGTCAGTTACTAGGAAATTGACCCAGTCTGGGACTGGGGGTCTCAGCCTAGAGCTGAGGGCCAATCACTAAAAGGAGGCACCTAGTCAATTACCAGGAATTTGAACCAATCTAGGACTGTGGGACTCAGTCTAGGGCTGAGGGCCATTCTCTGGGAGAATGGAGGCGCTTGGCCAATTACCAAGTATTTGACATTAAGTCATTTGATGTAGCCTAGGGCTGAGGCACCTGGTCAATTACCAGGTCATCACCATAAGCCCTAGACCAGGTCTGGGCACGTGATGCACTCCTCTCCTTGATCTATGGGCTATGAGACTTTCTCCAAGGATTAACTACCTCTGGTTGAGAGACCTAGCACCTGATCTTGGTGGCACGAGGAGATCAAGTTAAAGCATTTAGTAATTCCCCTTATTTATGAAGATGTACTTGGAGTGGGCATGAAGCACCCTTGAGACCACTTGCTTTGACCACAAAATACTTGGAGTACCATCTAACCCTAAGTCTTAGTCCACAAGACCAACAAAAGAAAGACCAAGTGGCACAAGTCAAAATACAAGAAGACCTTTGTACCACAAAAAGATTAAAGTCAAAAGGGTCAAAGATGAAAAATATGCAAACCCTAATGTCAACTCCTGATTACATGGGACCAACTCAAATGTTTGAAATCCTATAAATAAATGACATTTGAAATTCATTATACACACAACTTTTTCATCACTTGACTGCTCCAACTTGGACAGAGCTAAATTTGTTGACAGAGGTTGACTAAGAAATTCGTGGCCAGGTTCTTTCTTTATCTTTTTTTCTCTACCCTAGTGTGGCGGCCTAGCTCACTCGGGCTTCTCTCTTCACAGGTCACAGTCGACAGTGGTGATCACTTGCTGTTATAGTTCACGAGTTGCTACAGCTCCCTTGCTGGTGTTCACGGGTAGCAGCTGCCACTGCTCCCTTCCTCATCTTGCTCACAGGGTTGACCTAGGGCAGCAGCATACTCCTGTTGTTTTCTCTCGATGGGAGTTTAGGGCAGCAACGAAGGCTGCTCCAACCTCTACTGCTGACAGCAACAGCATCCTTCAGGACACAAGCATCCCAAACAGAAATTCGGGCAGCAATAAAAGAGCTCGGGCAGCAGTCAAACGAGCTCGGGTAGCAGTAAAGCCCAATCAAACAGAAGCTCGAGTAGTAGTCTAAAAACTTCGGGCAGCAGTCTAACAGAAGCTCAGGCAGCAGTCTAACAATTTCGGGCAGCAGTCTAACAGGTTCGGGAAGCAGTCAAATAATAGTCCGAGCAGCAGTCAAACAATAGTCCGGGCAGCAATCTTCCAAATTTTCGGGCAGCAGGTTGATGGTGGTTAGGGTTTGTAGCAGAAGACTGCTACAGGACTCAACAGTTACTCACCCTTCACATGAAGGCATATGATAGTAGCAGCAAGCCTGCTAGGGCTTCATTGTTCTTGAATCCTTCTTTACATTCATCTCAGAATTCTGAAATCAATTTTTCTCCTTTTCATGAACAAACTCAGTCATCTCATTTAAGGGATGAATTACAAATGCTTTGGGGTTTTTGTCCTTTAAAGGTTTCCCCGTGAAAAAACATGTGTTCAATTGTGTGATGCTTGGTTGTCTACTGCACTTGTCTTAATGTTGTTTACTTTTCAAGCACTATCTATATTACAGTCTGCAATTTTCAAAGATTAACATGCACATGTTAAAATTCAACATGGTGTCAAAGCTTTACATGTGAAGATTGCAGTAAGAGAGCAGAGATTACTGTAACCCTCCTAGACATTGGGACATTTGCAGACTAGGATAGCATACTTGTTAATCGAAGATGGCCACCAACACCTTCAGACCGAAAGAAAGGCTTGAGGGATCAGCAAACTACAACTCATGGAAAGCTAGGCTTATGGCCACCTTGGAAGAGAATGACCTTGATGACTTGGTTCTTAATGCCACAAAAGAACCTACATCTAATGTTGGAAAAATTGCCTTCAAGAAGAAGCAAGCAAAGGCAAGGAGGATCATCTATGACTCAATCAAGGAAAGCTTGATGCCCACCATAACACCATTGAAGACTGCCAAAGAATGCTTTGACACCTTGACAAATTTATATGAAAAGGCACCTAGCAAGAAGAGACTACTGAAAAAGAAGCTTTGTACATTGAAGATGAATAAGGATGAAGGAGTTGCCCCCTTCTTCACAAAAATTGCTCAGGTAAGAGACCAACTTTCTGCTATTGGTATACTTGTGGATGATGATGATCTTGTACAGACTGTATTCGATGGTCTCCCCAGTTCTTGGGAGACCTTTCTGGCAGCAGTAAGTGGACGTGAATCTTAGCCAAACTTTGATAGACTTTGGCATGATTGTTTGGAAGAAGGGGGAAGAATTCAGAGCAGATCAAATGGCGCTCAGGAAGGGAGCCTTGCTCTTACAGCTAAGACAAGGAAGTTCAAAAAGCCTTTCACTCAGAAAAAGAAAGAAAAGAAAACACAAGGTAAACATTCAAATGCTCCAAATTTAGAATGTTTTAATTGTCATAAGATAGGACATTTTGCCAAGGATTGCAGGCATCCAAAGAGAAGGTTCCAAGCTTCTACAGCAGAAGAAGAACCCAAGAAGAAGAAGAATGCTAAGTCTTCCAAAGAAGATGAACCAAGAAGGGAATACTACCTAATCTCCACTCTTTTAGGATCCATCACTAATAGTGCTAACTTTTGGTTAGTAGATAGTGGCGTTTCCAGACATATGACAGGTTTCCGTGAAGCACTTACTACCTACAGAAAGAAGAAGCTCACTACTCAAGTAGAACTTGGGGATGACACCACCTACAAAATTGAAGGAGTTGGCTCAACTTCACTTCAACTTGATTCAGGGACTGTTTTGCATATTGAAGACATACTATATGAAATTGGCTTGAAGAAGAAACTCCTCTCTGTTGTTGGCTTAGAAAACAAGGGCTACACGGTTCTCTTCATAAACAAGATGGTCCTACTATGGGCAAAGAATGAGAAGCTAAGATTAGCAGAACCGATTGGAGTTCGAAAGGGAGATATTTACAAAGCTTCCAGGAATTCCACACAAGCATTGGTTCACAACACAAATGACTCATGTGAACTATGGCATCGAAGGTTTGGACAACTTCACTATACAACTCTCCCTGGTCTTCAAAAGATGGTCACAGGTATGCCTGAGATTTCTCTTAAACATAATGGTGTTTGCAAAGGTTGTGCTCTAGGTAAGAACACAAAGAAATCCTTCTCCAGAAGCAAGAATAGATCTAAAGGAATCTTGGACTTGATTCATTCTGACATATGTGGGCCTATGTCTTCACCATCCCTGAGTGGGTGCTTGCATTATGTTTTGTTCATAGATGATCACTCTCGTAAGTCTTGTATCTACTTTCTAAAAGTCAAAAGTGAAACTTTTGACAAATTCAAAGAGTTGAAGGCTTTAATCAAAAACCAGACAGGAAGACACATCTGTATCCTGAGGTCAGATAACAGAGGTGAATATGAATCTAGTGAGTTTGATGATTTTTGCCGAGAAGCATGAATCAAGAGGGAGCTGACAGTGCCTTACAACCCTCAACAGAATGGGGTTGCAGAAAGGAAGAATAGAACGATATGTGAAGTTGTTAAAGCTATGCTAACTGATCTCGATCTTCCTTTATCTCTGTAGGGTGAAGATGCATGTACTGATGTGTACATCCAAAACAGAGTCCCTCATGCCATCTTGGGGGAAAAGACACGAGAAGAAGTATTTACAGGCAGGAAACCTGCAATTGACCACATGAGGATTTTTGGCACTCCTGTGTATATTCATGTACCAAAGAAAAGAGGGCTAAGCTAGAGCCTTCCGGGAAGAAAGGCATATTTGTTGATACAGTAAAAGCTTGAAAGCTTACCGCATCTATGTTTCTGGACAAAGGTACATTGAAGTCAATAGAGATGTGATATTCCATGAGGAAGCCGTGTTTCACCAAACAAAAGAACCTCCAAAGGATATAGAAGAATATCCTTCTGAATTTCCAAATTCAGAAGTTTAGAGGGAGGAAGAAGAATTTGAGCCTCAAATTCCAGATGTGCCTGAAGAATCTGAAAGACCAGCTGAAGAACTACTTAAGGCTCCTCCTTCCAAAAGGAGACCTGCCTGGTACCGAGAAACGGTGCAAGATGCTGAGAAGCATAAAGCTCCTCCCGAAACTTTCAGAGAAAGCATAAAGCCTCAGAAGTACTCAGGCCTTATGAGAAAGCTCATCAATGCAAAACCCTCCACATACAAAGAAGCAACAAGCCAACAGGTATGGAATGATGCCATGGTTGAAGAATATAGTTCAATTATGAAAAATGATGTGTGGGAAGTTGTCCCTAGACCAACAGGGAAGTCTGTGGTAACGTTTAGATGGATTTACAAAATCAAGTATGTTGTTGATGGCAGCATTGAACGTATAAAGCCAAATTTGTAGCTCGTGGCTTCACTCAAAAAGAAGGCATAGACTATGATGAAACTTTTGCTCCTGTCGCTAGATATACCACAATCAAACCTATCATCTCCCTTGCTGCTATGTTTGGATGGAAACTCCATCAGATGGATGTAAAAATAGCCTTCGTCAAAGGCAAAATTGATGAGGAAGTCTACATTGAAGAACCAGAAGGCTTTGTGACTCATGTGTGTAAACCAGTGTTATCGGAACTAGACCGGAACTGGCAAAACTAGCCGGTCTGACCGGTTTACAAGGTTGGCCAGTCCGGTCAGCAAAAAAAATCATAAAGCCAGATTTTTTCCCAAACCGGGTACGGAACCAGTCAAAACCGGCCGAACCGGCCGATCTGGACTGGGGACTCACGAAACTCAATTTAAAAAAAAAAAAAAAAAAAAAAAAAAAA
>LPNX011168945.1:293908-353735 GCA_001517045.1 Pseudotsuga menziesii
CTTGAACAAAACTAGCTTGCTTTTTGGTGCAAATTAATATTTGAAAAGATGCATGTGCAGCTTTAGGCCGGCAATGTTCTCTGTTGAAAACGAAGTGTTATTACTGAGAGATCTTCGTTTTCTGTATAATGTTAAAACTTAAGATATGGTTTCTTGAAGTATACCTGTTTTCAAGGTTGTAAAACGAGGTCTCTCCAAAGAAACTTTCTAAAGCTTTTATGATGCATTATTATGTGGAGGGATTCTCTGGTTACTCTTTTCCTTGGACACTCTCTCTCTCTCTCTGATATTTTTTCCTTGGTACATTGTTTCCTTCTGTAAGGAGGATTCTTTTTCCGTTCAAACATTCATGTAAGATTTGATTCTTAGATGGGCATTTTTGTCTTTGGCAGATATTTAATTTAATTTTGTATGCTTTTGGAAAATATATGTATTCGTTCACGATATCCTCTATTTCTCTGGCTTTTATTTGTATTTGAGGAATTGCTTTGTTTGCATGTATTGCCAAAATTCTGTCAGGTTCATTTTCAAAACAATATCCAATTCCTCTCTTGTTTTCATTTTGGATATTTGCACCCATATTTGCTATATATATGAGAAACTTTGCATATTTTTGTATTAATGGTTTGGATTCATATGTATGCACATGAAATGATGAATATATATATATGTTTTTTACAAAATATGAATATTTTATGTATTTTTTAGTCGGCCGGTTTTTTACCCGGTTTTTTGCCGGTTCCGGTCCGGTTCACATTTTGGGCTTCGTCGGTTCGATGACCGGTCCGGTTCCGATAACATTGCATCCAGATGGCTTTCCAAAATCAAGCATGCTGCTAATGGCAATGTGGAGAAGTATAAAGCCAGATTCGTAGCTCGTGGCTTCACTCAAAAAGAAGGCATTGACTATGATGAGACATTTGCTCCTATTGCCAAGTATACTACCATCAGAACCATCATTTCTCTTGCTGCAGTATTCGGATGGAAGTTACATCAGATGGATGTAAAGACAACCTTCCTCAATGGCAAGATTGAGGAAGTCTATATTGAACAACCTGAAGGCTATGTAACTCATGGGAATAAAACCCATGTGTGTAAACTGAAGAAAGCCTTGTATGGACTGAAACAGGCTCCAAGAGTCTGGTATGCGATGATGGATGGATTTCTCCACAGCTTGGGGTTTTCCAGAAGTACAGCTGACTCCAACTTGTACTTTAAGGTTGTTCATAATCATATCTTGATCCTTGTTCTATATGTGGATGACTTGTTTCTTAAAGGTGAGGAACAGTTGATAGAACAGTGTAAGAGGGAGCTCACCTCGAAATTTGAAATGAAGGATCTCGGTTTGATGCATTATTTTCTTAGCTTAGAGGTCTGGCAAAATCCAGGTGAGATCTTCCTAACACAAGGAAAGTATGCAGTGGACATCTTGCAGAGATTTGGGATGCAGGACTGCAAGTCCATGAGCGTACCCATAACTACCAACTTGACAAAGTTGCGTGACTCAGCCACCAATTCACAAAGTATGGACTCTACTCTATACAGACAACTTATTGGATCCTTGATGTATATCGTACATACGAGACCAGATATCTATTACACAGTGAATGCTCTGAGTCAGTTCATGTCCAATCTAAAGCACATACACTGGGTAGCTGCTAAACACGTACTCAAATATGTGTGAGGAACTATCACTTATGGGCTCAAGTATACTTCCAGCAGTGGAGTATTATTAGCAAGATATGCTGATTCAGATTGGGCTAGCAGTGCAATAAACCGAAAAAGCACCTCTGGTTACTGCTTCAATATCGGATCTGCAATGATCTCTTGGTCCAGCAGAAAGCAGGGTTCCATAGCTCAGAGTACAACTGAGGCGGAGTATATTGTTGCAAGTGATGCCTGCAAGGAAGCAGTTTGGCTCAGAAAAATTCTATCTGATCTGTTTGGTGGAAAGCTTGACTCAATAATCATCCATTGCGATAATCAGAGTTGCATTAAGCTTCCAGAGAACTCGGTGTTTCATTACAGTATCATTTCATGAGAAACACATTGAAATGAAGTATCATTTCATCAGAGACCTAGTACAAAGAGGTGCTTTGAAGTTGCAGTACATTCGTATGGATGAATAGATCGCAGATATCCTGACCAAGCCTCTGACAGCAACAAAGTTTGTGTACTTTCGTGACAAGCTTGGCATGGCAAAGAATGCCTCTCTCGCTGAGAGGAAGTGTTGATTTTTTTGAGCAACATCAAGAGCCATTCTCTTAGGAGAATGGAGACATCTAGTCTGGGACCAGGATGTGGAACCAGTCCAGTACTAGGGGACTCAACCTTGAGTTGAGCGACCATTCTGTTGAATGGGGATATCTTGTCCGGTACATAGATATGGAACCAGTCCAGCACTGGGGGACTCAACCTTGAGTTGAGTGACCATTCTGTTGAATGGTGACATCTGGTCCGAGACCAGGATGTGGAACCAGTCTAGCACTGGGAGACTCATCCTAGAGCTGAGTGGCCATTCTTTGAACGGAGGCACCTGGTTAGTTACCTGGAATTTAACCTAGTCTGGGACTAGGGGCTCAGCCCGGGGTTGAGGGCCATTCTATGGGAGAATGGAGGCGCTTGGTCTGTTACAAAGTATTTGACCTTGTGTCAAATTATGCACCCTATGGTTGAGGCACCTGGTTTGTTACTAGGATAACACTATAAGCCATAGACTGGGTCTGGGCATGTGTGACACTCTGACCCTCAATCAGTGGGATTTGTGATCTTCTCCAAGGCTTAGCTACCCTTGGTTAAGACACCTCAGTATCCAATCTTGGTGTCACACAGAGTGTGAGATAAAAGCATTAGTAATTCTCTCTGTTTATTATGATGTACTTTGAGTGGGGTTGAAGGACCACCTTGACCACTTGTTTTGACCACAGGGCACTTGAAGAAGGCTAAAGTAAAAGTCTAAAATACATAAGGACCCTTAGTACCACTAAGAAGTCAAAGTGAAAGTGCAAAAAGACCTTTAGTACCACTAAAGGTAAAAGTCAAAGTAATAAAAGAATAAAATATTATTATTTTGTTCTTTTGAGTTTGGTCCACTTGCAGGTGACTTCAAAGGCTATAAAAGAAGATCAATCCATTTCATTATTACACACACTTGATCTTATGCTCTCAGCTGCTCCAAGGAAGGTATTCGTTGGCTCAAAAGAAGAAGGAAGTTTATCTTGTGGTTATGCCCTAGCATGGATGAGTCTATCTAGGGCACCCACACTTGGTTTTGAGAAACTCTAACCTAGGGTTTCACTTACAGCTACATCTTCACGTCTTAGGGTTTTACCCCAACTCCATCAGCAACAGCAATCCACCTCTAGCAACACTCTTCTCCTCTCGACAGCCTCTCCAACACTCACAGGAAGCCCTCTTCTTCTCTCGGGCAGGCTCGGGGCAGCCATCGAGCATCAACAAGCAAGCCCATGAGGGCTCCCGAGTCTGCACAAGACCTTCAGGCATCCAACAGGCTAGCCCGGGAGGGTTTTGGGTCTGCACCCAACCCTCGGGCAGCCAACAGGCTAGCCCAAGAGGGTTCTGGGTCTGCACCCTACCCTCGGGTAGCCAACAGGCAAGCCTGTAAGTGCTGTCGGGTATGCACCAGGCCCTCCGGGCAGCAGATCGGGACACGAGCACAGCAAATCTGCGCTCGGGGCAGATCCAGGCAGGGCAGCAGCAATCTGGGCAGAGCAGAACAAGGCCCAAGCAGGGTCAAACAGGTCACAGGCAGGACAGAGCAATTCGAGTAGGGCCAAACAAAGATCGCGCAGTTCGAGTAGGTCATCTCGGGCAGCCTGGGCAATTTTGTAAGCAGTCTGAGTTTTCTGGGCAGGAGAGAGAAAATTAGGGCAAAAAGCCCTAATTTAGCATTTCTATGTAAAAATTATCTTCTGTAATTTGTGGATCTGTGGTACAAACCCATTAGGGTTTGAGAATTCATTGAAGAACTCGGTCATCTCATTTACGAGATGAATTACTAATGCTTTTGGGGTTTTTGTCCTTTAAAGGTTTCCCCAGTGAAAAACTCTTGTGTTCAGTGTATTGATGTGTTGATGTTATTTACTACACTTGTCATTTGTTATATGTTAATCTGCAAATTTTAAAGTATTCATGCTAATGCTAAAAATTCAACAGAACCATAATCTAATGGAATGATGCCATGATTGAAGAATATAGTTCAATTATGAAAAATGATGTCTGGGAAGTTGTCCCTAGACCAACAGGGAAGTCTGTCGTAATGTCTAGATGGATTTACAAAATCAAGCATGTTGTTGATGGCAGCATTGAAAGTATAAAGCCAGATTTGTAGCTCGTGGCTTCACTCAAAAAGAAGGCATAGACTATGATGAAACTTTTGCTCCTGTCGCCAAATATACCACCATCAGAACTATCAACTCCCTTGCTGCTGTGTTTGAATGGAAACTCCATCAGATGGATGTAAAAACAAGCTTTCTCAATGGAAAAATTGATGAGGAAGTCTACATTGAACAACCAGAAGGCTTTGTGACTCATGTATGTAAACTGAAGAAAGCCCTGTATGGGCTTAAATAGGCCCCAAGAGTTTGGTATGCAAGAATTGATGGCTACCTTCATGTTGATTTTTTTGAGCAGCATCGAGAGCCATTCTCTTAGGAGAATGGAGACATCTGGTCCGGGACCAGGATGTGGAACCAGTCCAGTACTGAGGGACTCAACCTTGAGTTGAGTGACCATTCTGTTGAATGGGGATATCTGGTCTGGGACCAAGATATGGAACCAGTCCAGCACCGGGGGACTCAACCTTGAGTTGAGTGACCATTCTGTTGAATGGTGACATCTGGTCCGGGACCAGGATGTGGAACCAGTCTAGCACTGGGGGACTCAGCCTAGAGCTAAGTGGCCATTCTTTGAATGGAGGCACCTGGTCAATTACCAGGAATTTAACCTAGTCCGGGACTAGGGTCTCATCTCGAGGTTGAGGGCCATTCTCTGGGAGAATGGAGGCGCTTGGTCTGTTACCAAGTATTTGACCTTGTGTAAATGGATTTACAAAATCAAGCATGTTGTTGATGGCAGCATTGAAAAGTATAAAGCCAGATTTGTAGCTCGTGGCTTCACTCAAAAAGAAGGCATAGACTATGATGAAACGTTTGCTCCTGCCGCCAGATATACCACCATCAGAACTATCATCTCCTTTACTGTTGTGTTTGGATGGAAACTCCATCAGATGGATGTAAAAACAGCCCTCCTCAATGGAAAAATTGATGAGGAAGTCTACATTGAACAACCAGAAGGCTTTGTGACTCATGGGGATAAGTCCCATGTGTGTAAACTAAAGAAAGCCTTGTATGGGCTCAAATAGGCCCCGAGAGTTTGGTATGCAAGAATTGATGGCTACCTTCATAGCTTGGGGTTCTCCAAAAGTATTGTTGACTCCAATCTGTACTTTAAGGTTGTTCATAACCATCACTTGATCCTAGTCTTGTATGTGGATGACTTGTTCCTTACAGGGGAGGAACAGCTGATAGCCCAGTGTAAGAGGGAGCTTAGCTATGAATTTGAAATAAAGGATCTTAGTATGATGCACTATTTTCTTGGCTTAGAGGTCTGACAAAAGGCAGGAGAGATCTTCCTAACACAAGGAGGGTATGCAGTCGATATCTTACAGAGATTTGGAATGCAGGCCTGCAAGTCCATGAGCGTACCCATGACAACGAACTTGAAGAAGTTGCGTGACTGAGCCAACTGTTCACAGGATGTGGATTCCACTCTGTATCGACAGCTCATTGGATCCTTGATGTATCTAGTACACACGAGGCCAATTATTTGTTACACAGTGAATGCTCTGAGTCAATTCATGTCCGATCCGAAGCACATACACTAGGTAGCTGCTAAACATATACTCAGATATGTGCGTGGTACTATCACTTATGGGCTCAGGTATACTACCAGCAGTGGAGTAATGTTAGTCGGATATGCTAACTCCGATTGGGCTAGCAGCGCAGTAGTCCGAAAAAACACTTCAGGTTACTACTTCGGTATGGGATCAGCAATGATCTTTTGGTCCAGCAGGAAACAGGGTTCCATAGCTCAGAGCACCGCTGAAGTTGAGTATATTGTTGCTAGTGATGCCTGCAAAAAGGCAGTTTGGCTTATGAAACTTCTCTCTGATCTGTTCGGCGGAAAGCTTGAGGCAACGATTATTCATTGAGATAATCAGAGTTGCATTAAGCTTTCAGAAAACCCGGTGTTCCACGATAGATCGAAACACATTGAAATGAAGTACCACTTCATCAGAGACTTAGTACAAAGAGGCACCCTAAAGCTTCAATACATCCCTACAAATGAACAAATTGCAGATATTTTGACCAAGCCTCTGAAGTCAACAAAGTTTGTGTACTTTCATGACAAGCTTGGTATGGCAGAGAATACCTTTCTCGCTGAGAGAGAGTGTTGATTTTTCCTAAGTAGCATCGAGAGCCATTCTCTTAGAGAGTGGAGGCACCTAGTCAGTTACCAGGAACTTAACCCAGTCTGGAACTGGGGGACTCAGCCTAAAGCTGAGAGCCATTCCTTTGAATGGAGGCACCTGGTCAGTTACCGAGAATTTGAACCAGTCTAGGACTAGGGGACTCAACCTAGGGCTAAGGGCTATTCTCTGAAGAATGGAGCCACCTGGTCAGTTACCAGGAAATTGACCCAGTCTGGGACTGGGGGTCTCAGCCTAGAGCTGAGGGTCGTTCACTGAATGGAGGCACCTGGTCAATTACCAGGAATTTAAACCAGTCTAGGACTGGGGGACTCAGCCTAGCGCTGAGGGCCATTCTCCGGGAGAATGGAGGCGCTTGGTCAGTTACCAAGTATTTGACATTGAGTCATTTGATGCATCCTAGGGCTGAGGCACCTGGTCAGTTACCAGGTCATCACCATAAGCCCTAGACCGGGTCTAGGCACGTGATGCACTCCTCTCCTTGATCTATGGGCTATGAGACTTTCTCCAGGGATTAGCTACCTCCTGTTGAGAGACCTAGCATCTGATCTTGGTGGCATGAGGAGATCAAGTTAAAGCATTTAGTAATTCCCCTTATTTATGAAGATGTACTTTGAGTGGGCATGAAGGACCCTTGAGACCACTTGCTTTGACCACAAAATACTTGGAGGACCATCTAACCCTAAGTCTTGGTCCATAAGACCAACAAAAGAAAGACCAAGTGGCACAAGTCAAAATACAAGAAGACCCTTGTACCACAAAAAGATTAAAGTCAAAATGGTCAAACATGAAAAAGATTCAAACCCTAATGTCAACTCCTAATTATGTGGGACCAACTCAAATGTTTGAAATCCTATAAATAAATGGCATTTGAAATTCATTATACACATAACTTTTTCATCAGTTGACTGCTCCAACTTGGACTGAGGTAAATTCGCTGACTGAGGTTGACTGAGAAATTCGTGACTGTGTTCTTTCTTTATCTTTTTTTCTCTACCCTAGTGTAGTGGCCTAGCTCACTAGGGCTTCTCTCTTCACAGGTCACAGTCCACAGTGGTGATCACTTGCTGCTACAGCTCCCTTGCTGGTGTTCACAGGTAGCAATTACTACTGCTCCCTTCCTCATCTTGGTCACGGGGTTGACCTAGGGCTGCAGCATACTCTTGTTGTTTGCTCTCAGTGGGAGTTTAGGGCAGCAACAAAGGCTGCTCCAACCTCTACTGCTGACAGCAGTAGCATCCTTCAGGACACAAGCAGCCCAAACAGAAATTTGGGCAGCAATAAAAGAGCTCGGGCAGCAGTCAAACGAGCTCGGGCAGCAGTAAATCCCAGTCAAACAAAAGCTCCGGCTGTAGCCTAACAATTTCGGGCAGCAGTCTGACAGAAGCTCGGGCAGTAGTCTAACAATTCCAGGCAGCAATCTGACAGGTTTGGGCAGCAGTCAAACAATAGCCTGGGCAGCAGTCTGACAGGTTCGGGCAGCAATCAAACAATAGTCCAAGCAGCAGTCAACGAAAAATTTTGGGCAGCAGGTTGATGGTGGTTACGGTTTGTAGCAGAAAACTGCTACAGGACTCAACAGTTACTCACCCTCCAAGTGGCAGCATATGCTAGTAGCAGCAAGCCTGCTAGGGCTTCATTGTTCTTGAATCTTTCTTGTACATTCATCTCAGAATTCTGAGGAATTCTGAGATCAACTTTTCTCCTTTTCATGAACAAACTCAGTCATCTCATTTAAGGGATGAATTACTAACGCTTTGGGGTTTTTGTCCTTTAAAGGTTTCCCCGTGAAAAATCATGTGTTCAATGGTGTGATTCTTGGTTGTCTACTGCACTTGTCTTACTGCTGTTTACTTTTCAAGCATTATCTATATTACAGTCTGCGATTTTCAAAGATTAACATGCACATGTTAAAATTCAACAGGTTTTACATGTGATGAAACCAAGTGATGGTATTTTCCTATATTCATGTTCTCTTGCTACCACTGATGATTATCCATCCATCCATATTCAATTATTTTCACTATCAATCCTTGATAGTTTTGTTTCCTCTGATTCCTTGCATTGTTGTAGATCCCAACATGTATTTGCGAGGTCCATGATAAGTGTATTTTTGGGTGGTTTCAACCCATGGTTTTCTACCCATTGTAATTTAATCCAGATTATGGGATTAGGGTTGTAATCTAATCTTGGTTAGAGGATTGGGCTTAATTGATGCCATGGAATACCTAAATATGTATTGTGAATGGTTAAGTTAATACAATGAGATACAGAGGTGCAACTCAATGTTAGGTTGGTTTTCCTGGTTATGGGTTTCTAGTGTAAATCTTGTGTATACTATGTGTGAATGTGCCATTCTTTTTTTCTATTTTAAGGTTATGTAAGCATTGTCTTTCTTGAAGAGGTTTATCAAACTCTTCAAATAATGGTTCCTTCATGCTCTTTTCCATGAATATTGTTGATTCAAACATCTTCTTCCTTGGTAAAGTTGATGTTGATCTTCTTATCTTTCTTACCAACGTTCTTGGTAATTAGAGTGTCAATATGGTTCCACCTTCAATGATGGTTTTCCTTCAATACCCACACCCTTATCATCAATAGGTATAATGATATGTTCCTGCCTTTGAACTTGATCTTCAATAACATCTCCCTCGAAGAGAATGCCTTAAAATATTTTTGTCGATTTTTCGAATTTGGATTTTATCCTCTGGTTGGATCTTTGCATCCTTAAGTTCCCTTTTATGGTCTTCTTGTACCTTGTTTTCATTCTCATTCTGAATCTGGATGGTGATGTTATCCATCAACTTCTTCTATCCTTCTTCAATTCTGAATTGATTTTCTGATTTGACATCTTTCGTATTTACGGCTTCTTCAGCCTTCTTGCCCATTTCATCTTCAAGTGTTTTCGTAGTTCTTTTATCTATAATCTTTCATGGTGACTCTTATAGCAATTTTTTTATATAATCAACATTGTTAAAAAGATCTTGATTATGCTTACGCAACTTTCTGATTTCTTCATCTTTCATTTTCAATTCTTCCATGGACTCATCATTTCCGTACTTGCATTTGCTCACCTTTTCTTGCTTTAATTTCTTAACTTTTTTAATCAATGCTTCGCTAAGGGATTGCATCTTGGACAACACGTCATGCTTCTTCATAAGCTCTTATTTTGCTACCTTCAATTCATCTTGATTTCTTGCAAATTTCTGATTTCATTTATGTTTTTTTTCTCCATCTATTTAAGAATAAATTTTCAAATTCTTCGCAGGTAGAAAGTCATAATAACCAAGTACAAGTTAGAGCATCTAGGACCACTAGGTGTCAAACCTTAGCTTTTTTCTACCTTTCAATAGCTGAACGAGATCTGAAAACAACCTGAATATTATCTGATTAAAAAAATGAAACGAACAAAAGATTAATATAACGTCAAACAAAACTACTTTTGATTCTCCCTGAAATATGCCCTGACCTTTCGGAACTTATTGCAGCGAAGCAAGCAAGACTTTCTTCTCCACATAAGCTGAAATAGTTCTGAAACAAATATGAAGTGAATTGGGGTCGAAATCGACTAACGGATAGGAGGATATGAATGACCCTTTCTTAAACAAGCCCTTTCGATCCTTTCATCACCCCTTCTGTGCCATTCAATATGTACCACTTGTCCCCTTTTTATCACATCTAAGAAGTTACAATGTTTGAATGTGTGGATGTAACGTCTCTCATTGTTAAGGGCATCGGTTCATTGGGAGCAACTTTATAATGTTTGAATGTTCGGTTGTAACTTTACAGTAAAGCCTTTCCATATTTCACATTCTTCAACGTTTTTGTATGCAGGGCGGTATACCTGGAAAGGATTGCTTGCAACAACCACACATGATATATGGAAAGGGGTTTACGAATATTTATTCACCAAACTGTGTACATGCATGTCACCTGCTTCCTGAGGGCCTAGGCCGATAATTGACCAGAAATCATGAAGGAAAGGCAGTCTCTATAGACACGGAAGAGGAAAAATAGAACAAGTGTGCAGACTTTATAGCTTTGACCTTCAACACCAACATCATTAGGAAGGTCAATTTTCTAGCATTGTTGGTTTCCATTAGTACACATAACCTCTATATGGTAGTGGGAGGAATAATGGGAAGAATAAAAACCTCTGAAAGCTCCTGCATTACACATGCAAAAGATATCCTTAATTGTCAGTAATCCACAATATCCTAATTGTCAGTACTCCACAATACCAGTTTCACATGCTTTCCTACGTGCCCTTTAATATAAAGTTGGATAAATCTAACCGCTGTACCCTTTGAAATTGTTTCTACTTCATAAGAAACCTCCTTCCCTAACAGAATAAGATATCCCATAAAAAGTTATTTTGAAAGAGAAAATGCAATCTGAAAAGTGTCAGCAATGACAAATGAAAACTTGTGATATATCATTATTTTGGGGATTATCTGCATAGTGTAAGTCAGTAAGCCATGAGCCATATCCCATGACTATAGTCGCAGCTGACCAAATTCTCTTGGTTTTCGAATAGTCTACTTAGCACTCATTGCATCGAGAGGTAACCAGGACTTCCCATGAGGTCACCCATCCCAAGACTCCTCTAGCTCAAGAGCTCTTAACTGTGGATTTTTCACCACAATCAAGCCCACATAGCTTGCTACCCCATTTGTAAAACTTGATTAGTTCATAAGGCACAATACTTGCTAGGGTTTTGCAAATGGGATAACAAGCTAAGTGGGCTTGATTGTGGGAAAACTCCACAATTAAGCACGCTTGAGCCAAAGGAGTCTTGGGATGGGTGACCTCTTGGGAAGTCCTGGTCACTGGGTGTTGGTTTATCGGGTGCAAGCCCCAAAATTGATGATTGATGCTATGCAATTCATTGAGACTACACTAGTCTCAATCCCACTTCTTCACCCCTGTGAGCATCACCCGATGCAATGAGTGCTAAGTGAACTATTCAAAAACCATAAAAATTTGCGCTAATTGAATAGTTCTCAAGGCACAATACTTGCTAAGGTTTTGCAAATGGGTGAACTCTTGGGAAGTCCTGGTCACTGGGTGTTGGTTTACCGGGTGCAAGCCCCAAAATTGATGATTGATGCTATGCGATTCATTGAAACTACACTAGTCTCAATCCCACTTCTTCATCTCTGTGAGCATCATGTGAGCATCACCCGATGCAATGAGTGCTAAGTGGACTATTCAAAAACCATGAGAATTTGCGCTAATTGAATAGTTCTCAATGCACAATACTTGCTAAGGTTTTGCAAATGGGTGACCTCTTAGGAAGTCCTGGTCACCAGGTGTTGGTTTACCGGGTGCAAGCCCCAAAATTGATGATTGATGCTATGTGATTCATTGAGACTACACTAGTCTCAATCCCACTTCTTCATCCCTGTGAGCATCACCCAATGCAATGAGTGCTAAGTGGACTATTCAAAAACCATGAGAATTTGCGCTAATTGAATAGTTCTCAAGGCACAATACTTGCTAAGGTTTTGCAAATAAGGTAGCAAGCTAAGTGAGGATTGTGAGGAAAACCCCACAGTTAAGCGTGCACAAGTATGAGTGACCTCCACTTAAGGACTTACACTATGCAGATAATCCCAAAAATAATGATATATCATATGTTGATATTTAAAAATGAATACTTAGTTAATAAAAAGAATAAATCGAACGAAGCAAAAAAAGGAGATTTACAGTATTTGTTTGGTAACCAACCATAACGTCTCTGCATTCTCATTAGTAGAGGCCCAATTCGTTGACGTATGGTGTACATCGTACGACCATATTCAGCTGCAGGCCATATTTCTGTCCCAAATACAGCACTGCAAGTACAAAGGAGTTATCTTATCATTCATCTGTTGTCTGGTGAAGCATAATGATAAACAATTTGCTACAACTTAATTAAAAGTAAAAGTCTTATATCAAACCTCGTAGCAATAACCTTGTCACCAACTGCGAACATTTTGGTCTTGTCAGCATTGCCACCTGGAGCGATAGCATCAATGTAAGTGCCACGGTCAGAGCCCTTATAAAACTTGAGGCCAATGGGCTTCTCCAGCTCCACCTCATACTCCTCTACTTTCATCTCGGTGGGGTTTGATTCCTCTCCCTCTCCCTCTCCCTCTCCCTCTCCCTCCTCGCTGGATGCCACGGTGTTGTTGGTTTCGCTGGTGGTGGCCGTGGCGTGCCATAGAATTCGCCTCACAGGAATGCGGTCATTCTTGGCCCTACTTATGGCTGCGAATGCCTTTGAACTTGTTGTTCTAGCGGACGTTGATGGAAATGTAAGGGGAGGAGGTGAATCGAACCTCTGACCATCTCTATGTACTGAAAGGGCGTGAGAGAGTATTGAGGCTCTGGCAGCCAACATGATCGGCAGCAAAGCTTATGAGCGGTCTTGGCCAAATGTCATGAAACAAAACTTCTTCTGTGCTCTTCTTTGCCGTGCAAATGCAAATTTGTGTTTGTAGGCAGGCAGCCTACATTAAAGAATATACAAGGCTGCTTATTCAGAAAACTCCCGAGTCCCTACCAATGGCCAACTTTGGCTTTGGTGTGTTTGAGCCACCCGTTGTATGCCACGGAATAGATCTAGGATCTGTGGTTGTGATAACGTTACGGGGAAGGTTGGCACAGATAAAAGGAAGATTTTTAAGGTAGATTTATTTTTACATTTGTTATTTGGTGTAAATACATTACACTTTATTTTCGGTTTAAATGAACCTGAAAGAGAATCTTCCTCTCTGATTGTATTTATGACACATATTAAAAAAAAAACTGTCTTTAAAAAAAAAATTACAGTTTATAAGCTAAATTGTGTTAGTGAATGGATTTTAAAATATATAAATTATTTTAAAATTTTATTTTTTTAATATATATATATATATATAGATATGGCAGCAAGATTAATTCAGATTGAATTTCTTTTAGCTTTTCTATAGTTTGGGTAATGTGTTTTTTTTTTATTAATTAAACTTATTTTAATGAATGTAATTGTGTTTCATTATGATTGGTTGGCAAGAAGTTACATCATACTTTGGGAAACCCCTCCCAGGTGTTGGTAGTGCCCTCCCGTCAGTGAGAATTCAAGAATTTAATTTGTTTTATATATGTGTTTGATTGTGAAAGGACAAAAAAAACTTGTTTAATTAATATTTAATGTTTTTTTAAATAATTGTTTGCTTTTGTTGATCTATGGTTGGCTGGCAGGAGGTGACGCCTGCCTCGAGAGTCATTTCCCAAGCATTGGCGACACGCCTCCGTCAGCAGGTAATAATTGTGTTCCAATGTTTTTTGGTAGGTCATTGACTCGGTGTTTCTAATGTTGGTGTGATGTATGGTTTGGTGCAGTCGTCGAGTTCGCAATGAATTGGTTTTAAATATTTCAATGGTGGTGTATAGATGGGTTGTCGCTATGGCTAGTTGGAGCATTGAGTTCACAGTGGGTTGAACACCTGTGTGTTTTATACAATGTCGCATGCAGCTATTGTTGGGTGTTTCGGGTTGTTTATCATGGGCGTTTATTTGCATGGTTGGTTCCGATGGAGGGTTTGCGACGAGCTATGTTGTGGGCTTCATTTATTTGAGGGTAGTTGGATTTGATGGTCATTTTAAGCGGGGCAAATATGGAAAAATGGTAGAAGTTATATTAATTTGGGCACAATGGGATTTAATGTTGGGTTGATCATGTGTATGTTACGGCTCATAGTTTGTTTAGTTGGTGCAATGGATCTTCACCAGGAGGTTTGTGGCTCGTGCATCTTACGGGGATTAGTAGTAAAGTCAAGTGTTGATAGTGGATTTATTTTCTTGTCGTCGTTTCTGAGTTGGGGTTCCTCTATAATTTCTCTGGTGTGGATGGTCTGGTGCTGGTAGCGATGTTGTTATATGTCTTCTAGAACGGTGTTGTTGTGTTCCTTTGTTGTTGGATGTGCATTCTAAAATATCTGGTGTCTTGTTGTAGAGAACGTGACCATGTTCGCGGCACAAGCCTCTGTCATTCACTTCCGTTCTCAGTCGTTTCTTCATTGGCGTCCATTTCATAGGTTTGTACATGCTACATGGTGTGTTAGATGTGCTAGGGTTTCCGATAGTTGACAAAAGAGTCTAGTCATATGGTTTTTTTGCTTGGCGTCAATTCCATGGGTGTCTAAAAAAAGGGTTGTCTATGTCCCTGGTTGCTTTTGTTCATTGATTGAAATTTGTGCAAGGGTGTGTCTATTTCTATATAATTTAAATGGGTTGAATTGGAATGTGTTATGTTAGCCTCTTGTTATGTATCGAAAATGGAACATGGAAATTTTTTTTTCTTTTACGTGTTTGTGGTTTGGATTTTCCTATTGTGGTTTCACATTTTTTTGTCTTTGCTCATTGGTGTCAAATTTTGGGCCATGTTCCCTTGCTATGTTGAAGAGGCCTCTGAGCCTATTTTTGATTCCATGCTAGGGTGAGGACTTTGATAAAAATGCATTTGCATTTATATTGTGGTCAAAGTCCCGAGACCTTGAAGATTGCGGTTACAATTGGGTTTACTCTATTAAAATTGTTCATACTCTTGGAAGGTATTAGACTTTTGAAATGTTTGTGGGTGTTAGGGTCCAGGTGGCAATGTTCCCGCAGTTGCACTTGCACTTTGATAAATTGAAAACCCAGTCTTCTTGTTTGTGCAAAGGAAGTATTGGGTTTTGATACTATGTGTTGTTAAATCTTTGGGCCCTCTTCCCTTTATATATTGAAAGAGGCCTATTAGCCGGTATCTGAATGCATGCTAGCTCGGTCACTTTGATAGAAATTGTGTTTTCATTCATGTTTCAGTCGGAGTCCCGAGTCGGGGTTGTAATTGGGTTTGATTTATTGAAATTTCTCGTGGTGTTGCAAGATATGGAACTTTCAAAATATTTGTGGTTGTTGGGGTCCAGGTTATAGTTTGGATTCTGTAAAGTTGCTTCTTGTTCCTGCAAATGAAATATTGATTTTTCAATCTTTGCATTGTTGAATCTTTCGCTTGGTGTGACGTGATTTCCTTTTCTGTTGATGTTACATGATTTGCTGGATATAATGTGCATGTATGCAATTGGCTATAGAATTTAGCCATGTTGAAATTGCAGCAATTAAATGTCTACTAGGGTATAATGATATCGGTAGTAGGGGTTTATACGGTTGAAATGTCGTTTTGCAAGGTTCATTTCCAGGTGCACTTGCGGAAATCCAAAGAAGTCTTGGGCTCTGCCTACATTAAAACTTTATTATTCGTCTTCTTTAAACTACTCCTCAATTGTCGAATCTCCCAAATCCTTGGTCTGGTTCTGACTCAAGGGATTCTTCCAGATCAACCAAAACAGGATTTTGTACATTGGGTTCTAGTTTTGACTCAAGGAATTTGTCCATATCAACCTGTTGTAGCTGCAACTATTTCTCCAATTTTTTTGAAATTTTGGACCCTCCTTTTGTTTGGATTCATGAATTCTATTTGTTTTCTTACTGCTGCAAGTTGGATTGTTTTGAGGACAACTGTTTTCGTGCTTTTCAGAAAATTGCTTATGTCTAAAACTGTTTGATTTTGCCCGTTTGATTGGTGATTTCTTTCTTTGATATCGGAAGTCTATTTCGTTGTTTTTGAGGTGAAACAAGCTTTTCGCCACTACTCAGCCGAAGATCTGTTGGAACTTAACATTTAACTTTTAGTTTTTCGGAGACCATTTAAACAACGCTTCGGAGCCATCTTTCCTTATGGAGCCTCCGTTGCGGAAGTTGAACGATGAGTGTTCTGCCGGATAGTTTGGACTTCTCCGATGTCGTGTTGTTATTGTTTTGACTTGTTTTGCATTGTCGGAGGTCGATCGAAGTTGAGTCGGGGTTATTTGATCTTTGTGAAGCCGCAGTGTTGGAAGTAAGACAAGCTTTTTAAGCCACTGCAACTTTAAGTTTTCCGAGCACTTAGCGTTTTCACGATTTTTTTACGCCGTATCGGAAGGTTCTATAACTTTGATCGAGGGTGGTAGTTTGATTGCCTTCCGCCATTGCGGCTCCTGAGTAAACTAAGTATCTGCTTTGTAGCCGTCCCACCCGCCGATGTTTTGTTGGGTTTCGTTGTTATGTTTTTATTCGCCACGGAGTCCGTAGTCTTTCCGTCTTCCGCCATTACGGCTGCATACTGCGCTAACCTCCCAACACTATGTCGCCCTGGTCACCGACAAGAAGTTTCCACCCGATGCTTTAGTGTTTAGTCTTTTGAACGCCGATAGGCTTAATGGTCCTGCAAAACTCATTGTTCGTCTGAAGCCCTCCATTGCGGATGTTCCTTAAACTATTCTCCCGATGTTTTAATGGTTCTAGCTGCCAATGAGGTTTTTTCCCACCTTTTTGTGAGTTTTTAACTTTTCTTTCGGCGGCAGTGGTTTTTGTTTCGTGTTAAGGATTTTGCGACAAAAGCGCAGTGCAGGGCCTCATTTTGTTGATTAATTTTTATTGTTAATATGGTTTAGAAGATGCAGTCCTAATTAATGTTAAATTTTGCAGACGTACTCAGAAGATTCCTCAGATTACTGCTGTGAGGAGACATAACTAAAGAATAAAGCTGAGGAGAGTTAACCAAAGAATGACAAGCAGAGTTTTTTCTGAAATAAAGGGGAGCTAAGAAAGGACAAATAAAAGACGAGGCAAAACCGGTGGTGATAGAAGTCCAGGCTTGGAAAGGGACCGTCAATTACTAAGTTGGCTCCGTTTTATGAAGTACTCATAAATCTTAATCCGAAATGTAATGCATCATGCGAATCATGAGCACTCATAAGAAAACAAAATTGGGAGACTAAACGGTTTTGGGGGGCCCAAGAGTCATTCGTGGGCAGCCCAACAGTTTGGTTCTTTTTGTATAAATATAGAAGATCTAGATAAGAACAGGGACTTTTTCCCAGTTAGATTGGAAGACATATTGCAAGAAGAACTATTTCCTTTTGCAATAGAAAATTACAGTTTGCCTGTTGGAGAAAGCTTGGTGGAATGTTCAAATGTTATGCTATGGATTTGTTGAAGAGGAACTATTTCGTTTTCAGTTTTTTTTCCATTAACTGTGAGATCGTTCTAACTCTTTGAACCTAAGTTCTCGTCTGAATGATCTCTGGTTTATTTTATGAAAATTTCCACTATGAGTGATGAATGTTGTTCATAAGCAATTGGCTATCTGGTTGTTTAAATATTTCTAAATGTTCATGTGTTTGAAGGAAGCATCAGCTATCTGTGATTTCTTTGTATAATGCATGCACAAAATACATTGCTCATCAATAAGTAATAATCTTGCTCCCTAGGGATAGGTTAGGTAGTTAGTTTTAATTTCTTGTTGTGTGTGTGATTTAGATGCATGAGAGTCTAAGACGAGAGGTAAGAACCTACACCACACATTGTGAATACTCCTTGCATTCTCTATCAATCTGCATCCTAGATAGGCACTTGCATATCATACTTAAAGTCAAAAATACAAAAATATACATGGTGGACTGGGCCGCAACCGGTAAAACCTTTTATTTTTGTGACTTGACCTACGGTAGCCGGACCACAAACTAGACGGATTCCCTACACCAAACAGTCACGGGCTAGTTGGGAACGTTGACTGGGGAGAATCCCTTGCTGTTGTTGCCTGCGAATTTCCAGACCTCAACAGTTTATGGCGCTAGAAGGAGGGCCGCCAGTGTATGGCTGGCCGAGGAAACCTGTTTTCTCGAAATAACCCCACCAGCAATAAGTTTGAAAGCAGTTTCTGTCTTGATCCAAATACTCAAGAGAATAGGGAACATCTGTTTGATGTGGACAACTAAGTGATAGATGATCTAAGAAGACACACTAGGGCATATGTGAAGAAGATTGGAGGATTACCAATTATTCCTGACTTGCCCAGAAGAGAATATAAAAGGAGAGACCATCCCATACTGGAAGACTCAGTGTTGGTTGGAGATTTGGAAGAACTTGTAGAAACAACCTTACAACAGGTGGTTCAGCCTTTGAATCAAGTGGGCCCAGAGACACCTTACTGTTCAACTGTCTGTACTCTTGTTTATTCACCACCTCACTCTCCACCCAGACTCATGGCAGGCGTAAACGCAAATCAGCCACCCAACCCACTGAATCCACCACCTGCTTGGAAAGCTAGGTCGCCTTTAAACCTAACACCTCTGTTGCATGACTTACCTCAAGCCTTTGAGAAGATGCTGCCTAAGTTTGATCCAAATGAGAAGGTGCTAGTTGATGACCATTTACAAAGTTTTTATTTGGCAGTAGAAGGATTAAGGGCTGGGGAACATGAGGATGTAGTTTGTAGACTTTTCCCACACACCCTTAAAGGTGCAACAACATCATGGTATTTTGGTTTGCCTGCAAACTCTATCCCAGACTGGGATACTTTTGAAAGGATTTTTAGAAGTAAGTATGCAACTCAAAAAATGCATGCAGCTCTCATGAAAGGGTTGTGCGCCTTAAAGAAAGAAAGAAAAGAGAAGGTGCATAGTTTTACCCAAAGATTCGCGGCCTATCTTAAGAATTTTTCTGAAGCTAACAAACCCTCGGATAAGGTCCTAATTGAATATTATACCTCAGCTCTGGGACCTGAGTTGGCCATGTTTGCCAAAATGAAGGCCAAACCTACGCTAGCAGAGACTTATGAAGAAGCAGAGAAGGTAGAGGCCGAAAAAGAAAGCATTGAGGATTATCCTGAGCAGTCAGGAGAAAAAAATGTTGGGAGAAAAGCTTTGTTATTTACTAAGCCTAAGGAGGAGCAATTATCAGATTTCGAGGGAATGGCAAAAATGTTGCAGAAGCTCTCTAATAGAATCATAGACTTGGAAAAGGACAAGGAAACCCAAAAGTTCTATAAACCTTATTACCAGAAAAGGGAAGACAACAATCAATCCCAACCCCCTCCGCACAATCCTGCATCTATGAACTTAACGGAGGTAGGAATGGATAACTTTTGCACTTTCCACCAACAACCCCATTCTAAAAAGAATTGTCCTCAATGGATAAACTCAATGACGTTGGTTATGAATCAGCTGTTGGATTCTAAATTAACAGAAGATAAAGATGAAGAAGGGAAAGACAGCAATACATCAACGAAAAAACAGGAGGATGAGACCATGGTTTTATGGGACTGTGTGTCGTTGTTTGATGCCGAGGAGGAAAAAGATTTGAGACATGAGGGCATCCTGGAAGCAAACCTAACGACGAGAAGCTAGGGGTTGATTAAGGAAAACAGTCTTATGCTCTCGAAGATCAAAAGACTTCAAAAGAATGTTAAGAAATTTCAAAACAACCCCCCAACTAATAAAATTCTGGAATTTACCATCACCAGTCAAGATCCCAGACAGACCAACATGCTTACTAAGCCCAATGAAGAAAAAATAAATAATGTTCAACCAAATCTCACCGAACATAAAATGGATTATGACATTGTGGAAGATATCAAAAAGGTAAGGGCAAACATCTCATTATTTGAAATGTGCAAGGTACCGCAGCAGAAAGAAAAGCTATTGAAAGCACTTCAAGTATCAGAGGAGAGGCTGCCTACTGACAATCAGCCCCAGGAAGAAGAAGAAATTGGTGAAGCAAGTATGGGAGGTAAGCCTAAAAGCAAGAATCCACCTTTTATCCTCACTTTTGAAATTTTCAACCACAACGTACATAATTTCCTGGTAGACTCAAGGGCATCAGTCAACGTCATGCCACTGTCGGTTTGCAAAAAGATAAATGGGCAACCCAAACCATCTACTTGGAGGGTCGTTCAGTTGGATAGAACGAATGTGAAAGTAATTGGGGAAATGGAGGATGTTCTTGTTTGTTTATCTTCGAATGATAAGGTGTGTCAATTTATTGATATTGTGGTGGCTGACATACCAGAAGCTTATGGGCTTGTTTTGAGCAGGGTTTGGTCGGCAAAGCTGAACAGATATTTTGCTTCGGACTGGTCACATCTGTGGCTACCATATAAAGGAAGCCCAAATCAAATTAAAGTTTTGAGGGAGCCCCACATGAAACATAATGTTACTCAATTCGAGGGTAAGAATGAACCGGTAGATTCTGTTTTGGGAAATTACTTTATTGAGCTGGAATTAGGAAATTATCAAGCGGAAGAAGCCAGCGACACATCAGACGCTCATCCTGATCTCCTTCGGTTTTCACAGGCTGATGAAATTGATTGTAAAATAGTAGACTTAGCAATAGAATTAGATGTTAATTCTTGCACAATAGTTAGCGATTTTTGGACACTTTTATTTGATGGCTCTAAAAATTTAGAAGGGTCGGGAGCCGGCTGTGTCCTGATCGGCCCTAAGAAAAACAAGTATTTTCTTTCATGTAGGTTAGAGTTTGAATGTACCAATAACACAGCTGAATATGAGGCATTAGTTCAGGGAATAAGGAACGCAATTGAATTAAAAGTAAAGAATCTGAAGGTGTTTGGGGACTCTAAAATAATTGTAAAGCAAATTCGAAATCAAATACATTGCATTTCTCCTCATTTAAAAGCTTATCAAAAGGAAGTATGGGATTTACTTAAAGGTTTTAATGCATTTAACATTGTATCGATTCCAAGACTTAAGAATGCAGCAGCTGACTTGTTGGCTACCTCAGCTGCGAGGCTTGTGCCTTCTAATAATCGGTGCTCTGTTGAATTGCTTTTCGGGCCTTCAGTTCCAGACATGATAACCAATCTATGAGTGTTTGATGATGATCAGTAGATTATAGAATGCTTGAAAAATGACAAGACTTTCAAAGGGGCAATTATTGATGATGAAGAACATCAGGCCGAGTTTAAATTTGATAACTTCATTCCTAAAGGAGTCAGGACTTTAGAATGAATGTTTGATCTAAATGAGAAATTTAAAAGACCAGCGAATGTGAAGACTCATAGCTCGTCTCTACAATTCGAGTTGATTAACTTGGGGACTGAAAAGGAGCCTAAGTATGCGAGTTTGGGAAAGTGTTACTCCCCAGGTGAAAGGAACAAGTTTATCAATCTTTTCAAATAATACAAAGATGTTTTTGCCTGGACGTATGAAGATCTGAAGACATATGACACCAATATTATCTAGCATGTTATCCCCATCAGATCTGGAATCAAACCATATCAACAGCCTTTAAGAAAAATGCATCCAAAATTAGAACCTTTAATCCAGAGTGAAGTCAAGAAACTTTTGGATGCTAGGATTATCTTCAAGGTTAGACACTTGGAATGGGTTTCAAACCTGGTTCGGGTAAGAAAGAAATCCAAGGAAATCAGGCTATGCGTGGATTTCAGGAACTTAAATCGCGCTTCGGATAAACATAATTATCCTGTTCCACCCATGGAGCAAATATTGCAAATGGTTTCGGGTTCTGAACTGTTCTCTTTATTAGATGGATTCTCAGGCTACAATCAAGTATTAGTAGCCAAAGAAGACAGACTTAAAACGACGTTCAGAACTAGGTGGGGAACTTTTGCTTACAGAAGGATGCCCTTTGGACTCATAAACGCTGGAGCAACTTTTCGGAGGGCTATGGACATAGCTTTCCGCGGTCTGATTGGTCGCAGTGCTATAGTATACCTCGATGACATCACGATATTTTCAAAGAAAAGAGAGGAACACGCATTTCATCTAAAGCAGATTTTTGAACGTTGCCGAAAATATGGCATCTCACTAAACCCCAAGAAGTGCATGTTTGCTGTTACAGAAGGTAAGTTGTTGGGTCACGTGGTTTCTAAGAAGGGGATCTCCATAGACCCAGAAAGGATCAAAGCCATCGAACAGATTCCCTTACCCCATAATAAAATGGGCATGTAGTCATTTATGGGGACAATAAACTTCGTGTGAAGGTTTGTGCCAGATTTCGCACAAATTGTTAAACCTTGCAGCAAATGGTAAAGCAAAGTGTACAATTCAAATGGATTGATGTAGAGAAGAACGCATTTAGCAAAATCAAAACAGTTGTTGTGCACGCACCCTCCCTCAAAAGTCCAGATTTTGAGAAAGACTTTATTTTGTACACTTTCGCATTTGATGATTCACTAGAAGTTGTGCTTACCCAGAGGGAATATGGGGGTGATGAGTTCCCCATATCATTTATGAGCACTGGTCTGCAAGGGGCCAAATTGAATTACCCAACTGTGGATAAACAAGCTTACGCAGTGTTTAAAGCAGTGAAACAATTTAGGCCATACATACTAAAGAACTGGACAAAGGTCATTGTTCCACACCCAGCTGTGAGGTCTCTTTTCATACAGAAGGAGTTAGGAGAAAGAAGAGGCAACTGGGTAATAGCTCTACAAGAGTATGACCTCGAATTCAAGCCAGCTTCTATAGTAAAAGGGCAAGGATTGTGCAGACTGATGGCTGAAGGTAAAAACAATGAAGAACATGACTAGGAAGACAAAGCTGAGTTACATTTGATGGATGTATGTCCCCTTTTCACAGCTCCGGACTCTTGGTATCGAGACCTCGTACATTACCTTCATACAGGATTATTACCAGAACACTGGAATTCCAAGCAAAGAAGAGCATTACGTCTTAAATCAGCCTCCTATCAGATTGTTGAAGGAATATTATTCAGAAAGAATTATGATGGAGTTCTCCTTAGATGCTTAGAGAAAGAAGATGCGAAAAAGGGAATGATAAATTTACATGATGGGCCTGCTGGAGGACATTTCTCCAGAGATACTACAGCTCATAAAATTCTCAGAGCCGGATACTATTGGCCCACACTGTTTAAAGATGCACACGCTCATGTCAGAAAGTGTGACATCTGCCAAATGTGTGGTGGAAGACAAGTTAAAGCGGCAGGGCCATTAAAGCCTGTTATGATAATAAAACCTTTTGAGCAGTGGGGGATGGACATCATTGGAGAGATAAAGCCAAATTCTTCTTTGCAGCACAAATATATTATGATAGCAACTGACTACTTCACTCGTTGGGTTGAAGCCATTCCATTGCGTAAAGTAAATGAAGATGTGGTCATGGACTTCTTGCAAGATCATATTATGACCAGGTTTGGAGTTTCAATTTCTTTAGTTTTCGATAATGCTACTTATTTTTCCTCGATTAAATTAACTGCATTTGCTCATGAAAAAGGAATTAAGTTGCATTACTCTGCAAATTACTATCCACAGGGAAATGGTTTGGCTGAATCTACTAACAAGAACCTGATTAGGATTTTAAAAAAGATGGTGATAGAAAATCAGAGGAGTTGGCACTCAACATTACCAAATGCTTTGTGGGCTGACAGGGTCACGCCCAAGACTGCTTTAGGAGTATCCGCGTATACCCTTGTTTATGGAAAAGAGGCCATTCTACCCCCCAATATCATGCTACCCTCTTCCATAATCGCCCAAGAATCCAGAGGATCAAATAGTGAAGTCTTGAAAATGCGGATACATAATCTTTTGAAGGCAGAAGAGTCTAGAGCCAAGGCCAGAGAACGTTTTAAACAACAACAGGAAGTAGTAAAGAGATGGTTTGATCAACACGAAGCTGGAACAAAAGAGTTTGAGGTAGGAGACTTGGTTCTCAAATGGGACCACCCCCATGATGAAAAGGGAAAACACACGAAATTCCAATAGCTATGGGTAGGCCCCTTCCAGATTGCGGCAAAGCTTGGCCCCTCAACCTATAAATTGCAGGATCTACAGGGGTGGGAAGAGAACTTACCAGTAAATGGTTTAGTTCTCAAACCTTATTTTTCCTGAGTTTTTTTTTGTTCTTTTATCTTGTACATAAATAATTTGATTTGGCTGTTTATTTTGATTTGTTTTATTTCTATTTTGTTGTAGTTTAGATCCTGATTGATTTCAATAAGTAAGAGGCAAACTTTTGGTTTCATGGAGAGAATCAGATTTCGGGAACAATTAAAGTCCTTTAGTGTAAGACTGTGTACTATTGTTTATCTGAAAGAGCTTCTTCTAGTTTAGCAGTTTTCCTGAATGGCTATGAACACATTGAAGTACCAGTTAATCCTTGTAAAATAAACCAGGATCAAAAGGTTTGGAATACTATTTTGAGACTCCATCCATCTCACATTTAAAATTTCCTAGGGAGCGACAACAAAAGGCCCACGGAAAGGAAGCAAGGTAAACAGTATATTATATCTAAATGATCCCATGTCAAGAGTTGAAAGCCAAAAGGCAGATAAGAGTTAAAAACTCCTATAAAAGCATTATGTATCAAAACAAAGTACTGAGCCATATAAGTACCAAATTGCCGAAGTTCTTCTCCGTCCATGAGCTGAAAGTTAAATACATCTCTCACACAAAAGGACACTATGGATAGAAGAGCCTGAATATAAAAAATCAGAAAAGAAGGGCATGCAGGAGGACTCACAAAGGACAAAAGTCCAAAAGCACAAAAGTGCAAAATGACATGGGAATGAGGAACACATGAATATTTCTGTTTACCATATGTTACAATCCTGTGGTGTCCAAGCTGGAAGCTACCCAAAGACAGAGGTAATAAATGAAACTCATCTTCCTAGCCTCAAAAGAGTTATCTTGACTTGGAAATCTGGTTTTCTTTTCTCCTAAATTGGACTATCATCAATGATTAAAAGTACATATATTTTCCATTTGGAAAATCCAGACATCTAGAAGAATTCAACATGTTGGTTCTTTTGCCAAACAATCTGTCACTTAAGGAAGGAATTGTCCAAAGATCTAGGTTCACCAGGTAGTCGCCAATTGTTGCAGCTGCAACTATTTCCCCAATTTTTTTGAAATTTTAGACCCTCCTTTTGTTTGGATTCATGAATTTTGTTTGTTTTCTTACTGCTGCAAGTTGGATTGTTTTGAGGACAATTGTTTTTGTGCTTTTCAGAAAATTGCTTATGTCTGAAACTGTTTGATTTTGCCCGTTTGATTGGTGATTTCTTTCTTTGATATCGGAAGTATATTTCGTTGTTTTCGCCGTTGTTTTTGAGGTGAAACAAGCTTTTCGTTGCTACTCAGCTGAAGATCTGTTGGAACTTAACATTTAATTTTTAGTTTTTTGGAGACCATTTAAACAACGCTTCGGAGCCATCTTTCCTTATGGAGCCTTCCTTGCGGAAGCTGAACGATGAGTGTTCTGCAGGATAGTTTGGACTTCTCCGATGTTGTGTTGTTATTGTTTTGACTTGTTTTGCATTGTCAGAGGTCGGTCGAAGTTGAGTCAGGGTTATTTGAACTTTGTGAAGCCGCTGTGTTGGAAGTAAGACAAGCTTAATAAGTCACTGCAACTTTAAGTTTTTCGAGCACTTAGTGTTTTCACGATTTTTCTGCACCGTATCGAAAGGTTCTATAACTTTGATCGAGGGTGGTAGTTTGATTGCCTTCCGCCATTGTGGCTCTCGAGTAAACTAAGTATCCGCTTTGTAGCCGTCCCACCCGCCGATGTTTTGTTGGGTTTCCCCATTATGTTTTTATTCGCCGCGGAGTCTGTAGTCTTTCCGTCTTCCGCCATTACGGCTGCATACTGCGCTAACCTCCCGACGCTATGTCGCCCTGGTCGTCGACGAGAAGTTTCCGCCCGATGCTTTAGTGTTTAGTCTTTTGGATGTCGATAGGCTTAATGGTCCTACGAAACTCGTTGTTCGTCTGAAGCCCCCCGTTGCGGATGTTCCTTAAACTATTCTCCTGATGTTTTAATGGTTCTAGCTGCCGATGAGGTTTTTTCCCACCTTTTTGTGAGTTTTTAACTTTTCTTTGGGCGGCAGTGGTTTCTGTTTCGTGTTAAGGATTTTGTGACAAAAGCGTAGTGCAGGGCCTCATTTTGTTGATTAAGTTTTAATGTTAATATGGTTTAGAAGATGCAGTCCTAATTAATGTTAAATTTTGCAGACGTACTCAGAAGATTCCTCAGATTACTGCTGCGATGAGACATAACTGAAGAATAAAGTTGAGGAGAATTGACCGAAGAATGACAAGCAGAGTTTTTTTTTTTTTTTTTGAAATCAACAGGAGCTAAGAAAGGACGAATAAAAGACGAGGCAAAACCGGTGGCGATAGAAGTCCAGGCTTGGA
The DNA here is from genome assembly GCA_001517045.1 of Pseudotsuga menziesii. Lineage (NCBI taxonomy): Eukaryota > Viridiplantae > Streptophyta > Pinopsida > Pinales > Pinaceae > Pseudotsuga > Pseudotsuga menziesii. Next base: position 320,440 of record LPNX011168945.1, read on the forward strand.
AAGGGCCCGTCAGTTACTAAGTTGGCCCCGTTTTATGAAGTACTTATAAATCTTAATCCGAAATGTAATGCATCATGCAAATCATGAGCACTCATAAGAGAACAAAATTGGGAGACTAAACAGTTTTGGGCGGCCCAAGAGTCATTCATGGGCAGCCCAACAGTTTGGTTCTTTTTGTATAAATATAGAAGATCTAGATAAGAACATGGACTTTTTCCCAGTTAGATTGGAAGACATATTGCAAGAAGAAATATTTCCTTTTGCAATAGAAAATTACAGTTTGCCTGTTGGAGAAAGCTTGGTGGAATGTTCAAATGTTATGCTATGGATTTGTTGAAGAGGAACTATTTTGTTTTCGGCTTTTTGTCCATTAACTATGAGATCGTTCTAACTCTTTGAACCTAAGTTCTCGTCTGAATGATCTCTGGTTTATTTTATGAAAATTTCCACTATGAGTGATGAATGTTGTTCATAAGCAATTGGCTATCTGGTTGTTTAAATATTTCTAAATGTTCATGTGTTTTGAAGGAAGCATCAACTATCTGTGATTTCTTTGTATCATGCATGCACAAAATACATTGCTCATCAATAAGTAATAATCTTGCTCCCTAGGGATAGGTTAGGTAGTTAGTTTTAATTTCTTGTTGTTTGTGTGATTTAAATGCATGAGAGTCTAAGACAAGAGGTAAGAACCTGCGCATCACATTGTGAATACTCCTTGCATTCTCTATCAATCTGCATCCTAGATATGCGCTTGCATATCATACTTAAAGTCAAAAATACAAAAATATACACGGTGGACCGGGCCGCAACCAGTAAAACCTTTTATTTTTGTTACTTGAACTACGGTAGCCGGATGGATTCCCTACACCAAACAGTCACGGGCTAGTTGGGAACGTTGACTGGGGAGAATCCCTTGCTATTGTTGCCTGCGAATTTCCAGGCCTCAACACAACCAAAATAGGCCTCTATATATTGTGGGCTAAATTTGAGGGTTTAACAAGTTGTCTAGCCATACTTCTGGTAGTTCTCCACGGTATTGTGGGTTCTATGGCAGTGGGGTTTTTAGGTTGATGTCGTTTCCTTTTGAATACATAGCAGAATAGATCAATTAGGGGTAGTTCTAGTTCTTTGTTAGGAACGGGCTTGAACTCACAGCCTTCATATTGAGGCGAAACTTGAATGTGTGGAGAAGAAGGGATTTCAGATGGAGGGAGGCCCCGAACCCTATTCACAAAATTATCCTATGTATCCTTACGAATACACAATTCATATTCAACTAGAATCTTTATCAAACCATGATGGCAAAGACTGTTATAAGGGTTACCAGGATGATTTTGAACTTGTGTGGACATTTTAGCTAGACTTTTGTACAGAAAATATGGAAGATTCATCTCCAACCCATTTTCAAAATATAAGAGAAGGTGAACATGATAATTCAAGATGGTTACATACCTCCCTTCGCAGGTTAGATATTTCTACAATACATACAACACATTGCACCATTCTTCTTCCATCTAGTCCCAAGGAAGACACTTCTTCCAACTTGTAGACTGGTATTCTTTATTCATAAGCTGGATGCATTATGAACGTTCTACTAGATTATTCTTAAACCATTGTGCTCCCGTTCGAGGCAATTCAGTAGCATGAGTGATTACCCTCTCATAGAATGCCATAATAAAATCACTGATATGGGAAACTTTTCCATCAAACCCTTACGCAAACTTCAATGCTACTTCATCATCATACTCTTAAAACTTCTGAAAGATCTCATACCATTTGGTTCCCACAAATCTTTCCTTGCATGCATTAAACTCAATTAAACCTTCCAACATAGAATTGGAAGTCGGCTCGTGGCGTTCAACCCCCTTTCTCCCCATAATTTTCCCCAACAATATACACAAACTGATAATCAAGTGAATGTCAGAGGGTGGAATGGGAGTTTGTTATTAAACAAGAAACATCAAATAAGTTTGTCATACTTAATCGAATTCCGTCAATGTTTCTAATGAATGGTAACAAGTAAGCCTGAGTTGTACACAACATTATTCAAATGTATGGAGAATAATGAATTCACAAGGGTAGAGATAACACCATTTGACATCATAAACGAAAACGTAGAGTATTTCTTGAATAAATAAATTATGAAATCATCATACTCATTCGAATATTTTCAATAATTCGAATGAGTGGATTAAAATGTACACGCGTAAGGCTCAAAACTCTACATAAGGAAGAATAAATCAAGGTCGAAAAAGTATAATATGGTAATGACATGATTCACTTAGATTATATCAAGGCAGTTATAGGAACACAAGGTTTAATGCCAATAAGGCATAATATATGAGGGAAAAAAATACATATGGCAAGGTAAAAAAGAATAGACTTAGCAAGTATAATATGTATAATTTGTTGTTATAATAAAATTTCCTTAAATTCAATAACTTAAATAGATTCAACGCATAAATTGTTACCTCAAATAAAATTTACCTCAAGAAATTATTGGTACCAAAGTAGATATGAATATCTTGACTCTCAGAATTTCTTCTACATAGTGCGATTATGTCCCAAAGTGAAATTTATGTAATAGAATAAATAGTTCTCCGCTATAACATGAGAAGAATTGTGTTGCCACAAGACAATGAATGATACCACTTATAGGCAAGTTTGACCATTGTACTGATTGACTCTGTATTGCTAAAGAAAAGAAAGGAATAAACTGCTTCTGCATTGAATTACCAAGTCTTTAATAACGACTGCAAACTGCTGGAACCATTCATAATTACAGATTGTTTCAAAAACCTGTGATTTTTAATGAGCCGCAAGGTCTTCATCCACATCCTTTTTGTGCAATCCTACCTATGTGAATAATTTTTTTGATGTCGAACACATGTAGGAATCATTGGATTACCAACCAATTATGAGAGTTATTAACCAATGCAAGATATTCCACCTTTAATGTTAATGGAAATCAAGGCACTTGGTACATCCTAACAACAATGAATAGATTTGTTGGAGTCAAATGAACTGTAGAATTCATTTTTCCAAGAAACATTAATTTATTTCCTTAGCAAATGACAAGGATACCTACCATTAAGGCATGAAGACTCCACGGTACCAAATAATGTCTCGAGTTTGAGACCCAAAAAATGTTCTGAATTTGATGGGTTGAAACTTGCTGGAAGGAAAGCCTTAATGAATCTCCCATCATCCAGCTGAGCACAAAACCAAAATGATTTTTCATAAATGAAACAGGCATCACCAATCAACTTTATTGTGGAGTCTAGTCAGCCAGTTTCCTGATTTTCTAACTAGGACCCTACTAGGTCGTGCCAAACAAGCTGGTTTTCATAGTACCAAAGCTTATTTTTGTCTTTAGTTTTTTATTTATTCATTTATTTATTTATCTACACTATTCTACTATAAATAAGAAGATCTCTTCAAGTGTATGCATATTTCCAGTGTAACCATCTACGAATTAGAATTTTTAAAACACTCAGTATCCAATGTTGAAAAATATGTGTTAACAAATACCTGGATATGAGGAATCATCTTCTCACATGATATGGATGTTAAGAATTGTTGAAATATAGAGGTCAGGAACAGTATAACCAACTCATACTAATGTTCACCGAATTTCCAATTTGCAAATCTTCCTTGTCCAACATTTTCATTACTATACCGAGTGGATCTTCTAGTACATACTCCTGATGTGGTGCTAAACAAGCAATGAATCTTCAATTTCAGGTTCCAATTGTTGTTCTTCATCAGCCTTCTTCCATGATTCTTGGGCTACTTCAACCAATGTGGAAGGATAGCTTAATAGATCTTCATGATGAGTGCTTTGTTGTCTCCTTTGTAAAGTAGACTTCTCTTCAGATATAAACTTGATATGAGAACAAGGGTCAAAGAAATTATTTGTGGTAATGAGCCCTTCTTTGCTCAACAAATTCTTGAGCATCCTTAAATTTGTATTGCTTCAAAAATCATGCTACATAAATGTATCATTATCCAGGATCTTACAGTGCCTCTATGAAAAATTTAATGTCCAAAAACCCTATTGTAAATTTAAAACAAACTACTTAAGAAAGAAACGTGCTTTTGACAAACATGCAGAAAAAAATATAAATAAATAAATAAATTATCAAGAAAGAAATAAACATACCCAAACTTGCAAATAAATAAACGCACTTTGCATAAAAACACTCGTGCGAAAAATAAACACACTTTGCATAAAAATACTTTTGCGAAAAATAAACACAGTTGCGGAAGAAAACTTGCAAAAAGTAGACACACCTGCAAAAAGTATATCAAACATGCGAATAAATAATCACACTTGCAAATAGCAAACTTATCTGCATGAAAAGGAACAACAAGGTTTTGGGGTGACCCACCAAAGTGGATGTGTCAGGCTGTTACACCATGGAAATTTTGTAGTGAAGTCATCTTTGCCTCTTACCGTTGCCCATCACCCTTGTTGTGGAATGTAAAGGAAATCTTCTACCTAGAATTTGATCATTTAGCACCTCCCTAGCAACGCGCCAAAATGTTGGTGAAATTATATGTCAAATAATTCCCAGTATTAGATTGTCAACCCAGGGAGGCAGCTTGTGAGATGCAAACACTATATGTGCAAAACTACATTCTATATTATCCTAACCTACTGTCGGCACACACCTTGATAAAAAAACAAAAATAAAAATGTAGTTTATTTACTCAATTTAATCTTTGCATCCTAGGTAAATATAAAATCTAAATCCTACAATACCAAATTTTCAAATTCTTTACAAAATATAGTAACAGAGATAAAAGTAAAATCTTCATTTAAACTAGATGCAATCCAATCATAGTTCTAAAACAAAACTCAACAAAAGTAACGACCCTATGATAATTTTTTAATCTCATCAAACTTGAAAACTAAATTAAATATGCAGAAACTATGCAATGACACAGAAATCAGAGTGTGCGACAGAAAGTGAACTGTAAATCTAAGAATTGATATTTCATTTATTATTTTGGTGCTTCTATTAAGTTAATGATTTCCCTTAGAATAAATTCCTTGAATAAAACCAATGTTTTTTAGATATCAATACAAAATTCACTTTTCAGTATGATATAAAATGAGTTAATGCAAAGATTACAACTACATGAATTAAACTCAAATCTAAAGCTACAGCAAGGTATGCAAAGTTTAAATCTACAGAACTTCAAATTCAAAAGGATACTACAAGTAAATATCTTACACTCAGACATTCAAACATCATGTATACTTATACAACAATGGTGGATAAATAGGAAATATGATGAGAGCATAAAGAAATTCTCTTTAACAGTTACTATCAATCCTACCAAGTTAAATTTTTACAACTAATCAAGTGGGCAGAAAATCGAAGAGAATAATTATTCAAAATATTTATGCTAACATAAAAAACAAAGGAAAATGGCTTATGGTCCTCGTGGTGGATCCTTGCCAATAGGACCACAAGTCCTTAAACGAACTGCTTAATTAACTTAAATTACAGACACATAATAAAATCAAGAAACTGTTTTATATAAATGGAGACAACTTAAATTACAGTACAAAGGAATCTATAAAACATTGTTGAAGTAATAGAACAAAATCACATTCAAGTTTAATCTCTATTATTTTATTTAATTCAGAAAAAACAATGTTCAACTGTTCCATGTTACATACAAGTCCACCTATTTATAATTCGGGATATGGAATAGTTAACCCGATTCTACAACAACAGTCTATATTCTTTATTAAAATTACGTAACCGATTTAGAAAATAGGTTGTTCCATTATCTAATAATCACCTTTCTAGATGCCCAAGAAAATGCCTAAAAGATATCAGACTGGTATCGAATATTCATCTCTATGACACACAGTGCATAGAGATGAAGAATTCGTTAATTTTCATGCATGAATCGATCAACTAATTTGAGTTGGTGGTGGAAACAATCCACTCGAATTCTATGTGTACAGCTGGCAGCTTCTAAACTACGAAACTAGTTGACCAAAACTTGAACTGGGGTGCTTCAGAAATAAAAGGATTCCATCGAATCCTAAGTATGTTGTTGAAATCACAATATGCTACAAAATCTACCATGATTAGTCACGATATCTCAAGAATGATATTTAAGACATTGAATTAAAGGAAATTGAAGAGTTAAAAAAAACAATTATACCTGACTATACTTGTTGAGTAACTAGGTGAATGTTCAAAGATATAGGTGGATTTATAGGGGAAAATGATCAAGGGAAGAAACAAAATTGGTATCAAGAAGGTGCAAAAGGTGCCAATTCAACGATCTGACACCCTTCTGCACCATGTCTTAGATATAAATGACTAGGAACCTTGTAAAGATTTATTTCCTTATAGTATTCTCTATCTGGGTAAACATCTTTGATGTGATATTTCTCAATCATTGTACTAGTAAGAATCCATATGTCCATGAAACTTACTTTCACTGACCGAGACACTTCTAAGTCTAGATACACTTATATCAAGTAGGTAACACAACACATGCTTTGTTGTACATGTCTATGTACTAACTATAAAGAATATAACTAATCCTTGGACATGTATGGATATTTCTAGCATCTATGAGATCCTACAAATCTGAATAAGAATCATATATATCTTTATATCCATGATCATGGATTTATAATACATTGTTCTTGAATCCTTTTAGGAACACCACTGAACATTTTCTCAACAGAAGAAAATCTTATCTAATGATTGTTACACCTATAAACGCAAGAATCATCCAATATTATTACATATATATTCCTTTTGAATATGAGTACCATACATGGTTTCTACCTAGCAGGAGGTTAATTTAACAAGTTCCACTGGTTTTTTCAGGAGCTAGCAAATCTATCTTCTCCCTCTCAACATCTAAGATGTGGGAATCATAAATTTGAGTCATCCATCACAGAGACTCATACTCCTATATATTTAACACATATATGAATATAATTAATATAAATACATTACCTTCAATAGTCTTTACTTCTCTCATAATAGTGTTAGGGCTTCTATTTAGTCTTCTTCCTAAGACACATAGGAACCTCTCGATCTACACTCTTTCGGGATCAACCATCGGAATGAATCCATATTCATTTCATTATTTATTTGTATGTCAGGGCATATGAATTTTTCCTACAAGAAAAAATATTCTAATGGTTAGAACCATCTCATACTCACGAATTTTATTGACATGAATATATATTGACAATAATTTACACAAATATGTATAGATATTTAATCGTCTGTCTTAACATAAATCATACTAATCTCATGCATTGATTCTCAGTCTTATATCAGTCCCATATCATATCTTATGAATATTAATGCAACCCCGTATTCATATAAAAATTTCAACCTAGTATTCACCAAAGGTTATACAGTCCTGTGTTCATAACTCATGAACAATCATGCAACACTATATCTTATATCTCATGAAACAAATTATGAAGCCTTATATCAATTGTATATAGTTTATATCATTACTATATAAGTATATATCGGTCCTATATAATGGCTTATAATATGGACTTCATGAGATCCACAACATGTCAATAAATAAAAAAATAATGTATATGCTTAACACAATTCCAAAGTTAAGGAATATAGATCTCTATATGATAGTCATGAAACATATTAAAAAAAAATTAGATCTGATTTATAATATTATATAACAATCAACATATAAAGTACTTATTTTTATTGTTTTGTGTGGTCTCCCTCTTGATCTCTACACCCTTCAGGAGAATACCACAGTTCTTCTTTATTCATTAGAATGGAAGATCTTCTTTTTAGTGAAAGACTTTCTCCCTTTATTCTTTATTGCAACGAGGACAAGATTCTTCTCTTTAGTGCATAGAACCTTGCTTTGGATCCACCTCTCTTCTTGACTCAATGTCTTCTTCTTGAAAAGATTGGTGAGTGTATCAATACACTCCCTTGTGGTATTCAACGAAATGATCAGGGATATGAGATTGTATTTAACCGAATCAAAGATGATATTCTTGGCCTTTGATTGATTTATATTGAGGTTGATTCACCCTTCAATGGTTGTAAGATTTTGTAATGCACAAAATCACAACAAAAGTTGTGAGTCATGTGACATTCCATCCTAGATCTAGATAGCAAAAAAATCCCACTTAGAATTATTTGCACAAAGAGATAGAAAGAATAGAGAAGAAATATTGGATATAACACTAGAGGAAAATCACTCCAGTGGAAAGTTTTCCATTCTTCTTATTGAGAAAAAACCCAATACAATATCACGGGGGATTCACTTGTTGACCAATATCCTATCATGTTAGTTCATATTGTGGGTTTTAAAATTACTAAAAATTGAACCAATATATTGCAGGGATTGGGGGGATGAGAGGTTTAAGGTGGGGGTGGGTAGGGTGGTTTATAAGGATTGAGGTATAAAAATGGGTGGGGAGGAGGTTTTAAGTATTGGGAGGGGGTTTCAATAAAAAGAGTTTGGGTCAATATCTCTGGAAATTAAGGGTATTCTTTAATATCCCACGATCGCACGCGCTATGTGAGATGTTCACTAAGTGAAGTCCCTGTGTACAATATATAGTAATTATTACATGAAATACCTTGGGTAAATACCTTGGGCTATGAAATACCATGGGTCCAAGAAACCATATGAGTAGTTCACATTAATGTTGGTTTATCTTAACTAATTCCCCCATTCTATGACATTGTTCCAAGTGTAGCTCTAAGTAGTGGCCATAATGAGGTGAAATGAACCTATATGGACCATGAAGTGGTTAGGATAGTCAACAAATGTGAAAGGAACCATCATGAGGGTGCTAGAGGTGGTTTAGTGGCTTGGTTTTGGACCATTAATGAGCAAATTGATCAAATCCTCAAGAAGGCGCACCTAGTCTCCTTAAAACAAGGAAATGCAATAACTCTCTCATAAATGTAGCATAAAGGGGTGCATTGACTCCATAGAATAAGGAAAGGAGTGGGTAAGTGGAAAAACAAGATTTTATGGCATAACCACTAGTCTAAGTGGGTCAAATGTGGACAAAATATGATCCAAGACACTAGACTAGGAACTATAACCATTTTCACATGGAACAATTTACACTAAACACTTGTAACCTTATGCAAGATTATTAAACAATGTCTATAAGAGAAATATGTTCCAACAATGGTGGTAGGATCCTTTACCACTATGGATACATCACCATCAAGGGTACGCTCTTCAAGAATATTCGATACCCTTTCCTTCCATGTTTTGAAGTTGGAAGTACCTTCAAGGCTGTCTTCTGGTTGAATGGAGATCTATGCCATGACTCCAATATTCAAGATCATGACTCCACCTTCTTTACTTAATCGATGTACATTGATTTGATGAACATTAAGTTCTTCTTTACTTAACTGATTGCATTCATTAATAGTGCAACTAAATCTTTGACTAAGGCACTAATTGAGGCATTTATATTTAACTGAAGCTTAATAACTTGAGTTCACTCATACATTTGCATGGGCAATTTGAATTCTCTTTCTCTATGCTTTATCTCATTATCATTAATTAATTAATGCATGGTCCATATGTGTATTATTTATCCATCTTTTCATATCATACTTAGAAGAATTATTCCATATTTATTGATGATCATATAGATTACCCTAGTGCATATAGTTATATGTTAAAGTAATTCACTCTAGGGGTAGCTAAGCCATAAAGAAGACTTATAGCAGTTAGTGACCATGACTAGCAATATATCACATAGTATTACCACCTCAACAAATGGAGGTCCACTGTCTTGATACAACACAAGACTTCAATCTTGATACAACACAAGATCATCTCCACAATTGGGTATCCATTCTCATAGGGTACCGTCTATGAGAAGCAAAATTACTTCATATAAACCACAAGTCTATAGTCTTGATACAAACCACAAAAATTTAGCACTAGAATCCATATCAATACATGAGGATATAGATAGGAATTGATACAGACCACAAGTCCATAGAATGACTCATGATGCTATACAAACCACACTTAATATTTCCACTTGATGCCTTGTAGCCTTGTTTGATTTCCTCTCTACCCCTACATTGTTTCCCAGAACGATATGAAAACACCTTGTTTCTTCAGTTGCTTGAATCTCTTTGTAAATTCTTCTAATTATGGAAAGAATCCTTATGTATTTTGGGTATTTGCTGGTTCATATTACGTTGATGATAATTCTCGAGTCTCCTAAGATGATTAGGGAGCTCATATCTCTATTCTTCACAATGCAAATGCCACATAACATAGCCAAATCCTTTTCTTGGTTATTAGTTTGTTTTCCAATGCTCTGAGAAAGACAAATTCTTGTGTTCCCCTGTAGGGAAAGGATCTCCCCACCAGCGATTGCCATGCCGGGAAATCAAATATTCTTTCTAAAGGTTAGTGTAGAATTTATATTATGCCTATAGAGCTATTTTTTTTCACTATTGATTTCCTAATCAGAGATCGCTTGTGTAACCTATGTATCTTGTTTGGGCATATTGTCATGATCTGGTTGTATTTTTGTTTGAGATTATGAGGACCTTTACCCAGGTTTCATGAATTTTAATGAATGTAATAGATGAAAATCCCTTTTTGTTTCATTTATATATTTTGTTGGAGACATTTACCACCATGCACACTCATTTTGGTCAATTTGGCCGAGTTAAACCACTATCCTAAGTTTTATTGACTTAATTGACATCAGAGGAGCACTGTATGACATCAACATGAGCACACCCACACCTACCTTAAGTCAAGGAGGCTAAATTAGCCTTCTCCTACATTCGGGGAGGCTAACTAGAGCACTCTAGGGGTGATCTGAGTGTCATAAATGCACTTTATTGCTAACTGATGGTTACAATCAGTTAAACAAAGCAGTGAAGGTGCCTCCATTCATTAAATTGATTATTTAATGATTATTTAATGAACTAGAGTCAACAAGGATGCCTCCAACCACTTCTGATGGTCAATTACACTTCAGTTAACCTCATCGGGGTTCATTGGAGTCATTGATGCACTACCACTTGTTGGTTGGATTGCAGTGACATGTGTCTGAGCTATTTTCAGTTAGACTCATTCATTTATTGCACTCCAACTTCAGTTAGGGCTCAGTTGAGTCAATTAGGGTTTTGATCAGTGGTTATCTTGAGTGTTCACTGTGGCTTTCATTCAGTTAAGCTAGACTCACTCATTCAATTCGAATGACCTCCTTGGGAATTCGAATTGTCTTGGCATTCATGCATCTGGCATGATTATTGTATTGTATCATCATTCTTTCATTTGATTATATAGAGCTGCTACTTCCATTGCAGCACCATTTTGCCAATTTTATGCATATTTGTCTAAATTCTTTGTGAGACCGTGTTTTCAGTTCCTAGACCACTGTGACAAATTAATATGGTATCAGATCTCATGGCAGGATGAAGCTCAGATCTCTCAAAAACAAGGTTTTTAATAGATCTTGCATGAAAAATTGAGTAAAGCTCAAAAATTCCAGCACTGCACCAGAAGCCAAGGCTTACCACTTAATACCCCAAGTAATGAAATTGTTGATCAAGCTTGCTTGATTGACTATGTTGGGTGTGATGAAATCCTAAAATGTGCATTATGTCCGACCTTACGGTGCCCCTTTTGTTGTGATTTTCAGGTTTTTAACAGGTGAAAGCATTCACTTCAGCAGTTTCAGATGGCTTCTTCCGTAGAACTCTTAACTCCGTTCAATTTCCACTCATGGAAAGGAGACATGGAGATCTAGCTACGTGCCAGAGGACTCTATAGGGTCACTATGGACACTGAAGAAGAGCCTGCTTCTGTGACAGACAAAGCTAGATTCTTGAACAAGAAAGATGAAGCATTCAGATTCTTGTGCCTCTCTGTTTCCCGGGATTCTCTTTTCCATCTTTCGAGATTGAAGACTCCAAAGAAAATCTGGGACAAATTGGAAACCCTGTATGGAAAGTAGGATGATTTGAGAGTATACTAGCTTGAGAATGAGTTGATGTCTCTCCAGCCTTCCAATTTCGAGACCTTGAATGATTTTTTCACAAATTTCAAGCACATTGTCTTACTATTGAAGCAATGTAAAGTGGAGAAGGAGGATGATCAACTCATCCTCGCCATACTCTCCAAACTTGGAGCTGATTATTCGATTTTTGTCTCTACTTTCTATGCAGGGAAGCTCACAACCCCTGGATGGAAGATGCCTTCACTCAATTCCTTTATTGAGTCCATAACAAGTGAACATGATAAGCTTGTCCAGATGGAGATCATCAGATCCTCCCGTGATCAATCCCTCCATGTCTCGAGGGCCAAAGATCTGAAGGGTAAAGGAAAGCAGCAGGAGAACCCAAAAACTAAATTTGAAGCTCCTAAGCCTAAAGTTGAAAACCAGCAGCATGAAGAGTCTTCCGGCTCAAATAAGAACAAAGGAAAAGGGCATCATGGAAAGGAGAAAGTCAAGTGTTCATAATGCGGGAAGGGCTTCCACCCTGAACATGCATGCATGAAGAAGAAACTTGATGAAGCTACCTCTATCCTTGAGAGAAATCACATCAATCTTCTGGAAAGATTTTGGAGGAGAGAACGGCAAGATCGAGAACCACAGCATGAAAGAGGTCATGCCCTCATGAAAAGCACTTTGAAGTCCAAAGCACTCTTGATAGATTCTGGAGCTTTGAACCACATGATGGATGAAAGAGACTCCTTCTCATCTTTGGAGACCAGCAAATCCATCCCCATCCACATGGGAGCTGACTCCACCATCATTTCAGAAGGACAAGGTACTGTTGATCTTAAGAATGGCTATTTTCAAATGTTTTGTATGTACCGTCTCTGGCATCAAACCTCCTGAGTGTTTATCAAATGACACATACGAGAGTGCCCAAGAGAGTATCCTTTAGATCGAATGATGTAGAGATCACAGAACTTGCATCCGAGAAACTTGTTGCAAATGGCCTTGCAAACCATCATGCAAAAGCCTTTTGTGGTGGATGCAAAGCCCACCACACTGCTAACTCATGGAAATGAAGTTAGTAGACTATGGCATGAGAGGTTTGGCCATATCAACTTAAAATACTTGTAGCAATTACAGAAAAATTGCATGGTTGAAGGCCTTCTGGTGTTAAAGGCAACCACTAGAATTTGCAAGGGCTGTGTTGTTGGAAAGCACCCTGAGCACAAGTTCGATCGGGGGAAGGCAAGTCGAGCTACATGCATCTTGGGACTGATACGTTCTGATATCAGCGGTCCCATGCCTATCACATCCATGAATGGATCAAGGTATCTTCTGACTTTTATTGATGATTTTTCCAGGTACACATGGGTCTTTTTTATCAAAAAGAAGTCTGAAGTCTGTGAAAAATTCACTGAATTGAAGGCCTTGATCGAGAATGCATCTAGCCAAAAGATCAATATCTTGAGATCTGATAATGGTTGGGAGTATGGCAGTAATGATTTTCTGCACATATGCTCCCAAATTGGTATTCATGTCCAGCATTCAGTTCCCTACACTCCCCAGCAAAACGGTGCAGCGGAAAGGAAGAATCGGTCTCTCGAGGAGATGACCACCTGTATGTTGGAATCAAAGAAGTTGGCTGCAAATTTTTGGGCTGAAGCCATGCATGCTGCAGCATACATTCAGAATAGAGTGCCACACTCATCTATGAAAGGGAATACTGCTTTTGAAGCATACTTCAGACATAAGCCGGATGTATCGAACCTGTGGGTGTTTGGGTCCACTGCATGGGCCCAAACTCCACTTGACAAAAGGAGGGATTTGCAACCGCAAAGCATAGAATGTCTGTTTATTGGGTATCCTGATGAATCAAAAGGTTTCAAGCTATTGGATATCAAAACAAAGCAGATCATCATCGAAAGGAGTGTCAAGTTCGATGAGCCTCTTTAGGAGGTGGAACTAGTGAAGGAGAAAACTGCTGAATTTCCTTCCTATTCTACTGAATATTTGGATGATGAAGTTGGGGTTGATGAACCTGATTTGGATCCTTTGATTTCTGATATCAGTGTACAACAAACATCATATGCTGAATCAGAACCTGAAGTACAAAATCATCTCCCAACATGGGCCTGACAGACACTCTCCTTCGTAGGAGATAACATTGGAAATCTGGATGATCCAAGGAGAACCCGGTCTGATTTCCAAAGAGCAGGTATTGCGATCTCTTGTCTTGATTATTTTGTTGTCCAAATCTTGTTATTTGATGATAAGTTTAGACCTAAAGTCCTACTACCATGCTCGGAAGGATCCGAGATGGCAAGTTTCCATGGATGAAGAGATGAATTCTCTTCAGAAAAACACTACTTGAAAGCTAGTTTCTCCTCCTCTAGGAAGGAAATTGGTTCAATGCAAGTGGGTGTTTCGGACTAAGGTTGCTGTAGATGGAAGAACTTGAAAATATAAGGCAAGGCTGGTTTCAAAAGGTTTCTCCTAGGTCCAAGGTGTGGACTACCATGAGACTTTTGCACCAGTTGCAGAAATGGACTCCATCCACCTAGTTTTGGCAATTTCAGCATTTAAGCACTGGGAAGTGTATCATATGGATGTTAAGTCAGCCTTTTTGCATGAAGATCTTCATGAGGAGATATACATGAAGCATCCCGAGGGCTACATCTCTGATCCATCTTTGGTTTTCAAGCTAAAGAAGTCATTATACGAGTTAAAACAACCCCTAAGAGAGTGGTATTCCAAGATGGATGCCTTCCTTCTCTCGCAAAACTTCCAAAGGTGTAGATCAGATCCAAATGTGTATATACAACAATCTAATGGTCATTTGATTATTATTGTTTTATATGTTGATGACTTACTGATCACAGGTAGCACAGTTGCTTCTATTTCAGTCATCAAAACTACTCTCCACAATGCATTTGAAATGAGTGATTTGGGGCTCTTAAAACAAATTTTGGGGCTCAAAATTGAGCAAAATTCTGATGGGATGATGGTAAATCAGTCCAAATAAATATTATACCTATTATTCAAGTTTAACATGGCTAAATGTAGGCCTGCACCATTCCCTTTCCTTTCAGGGATCAACCTTGAAGAAGGAAAAATCACACCTCCCATGGACTGCACTATTTATTGACAGTTGATTGGTAGCTTATTATAATTGACTCATTCTCAGCTTGATATATATTATGCCATGAATGTTGTATTAAGATACATGTAGCATCCTCGTGATCTTCATTGGAAGTTAGCCAAGAGGATCCTCCAGTACATTCAAGGAACCAGGACCTACGACATTCACTATGCTGCAGACTTCGAGCTAGAGCTGGTTGGATACACAGATTTTGATTGGGTGGGTGATTATATTGATTGGAATTCAACTTCCAGATATGTCTTCATGTTTGGTGGTGGTTCCATTTTCTGGTTTAGCAAAAAGTAGGCTGCCATAGCATTGTCTTCAACAGAGGCCAAGTATTGAGGAGCGGTGAATGCTTGCATCCAAGCTGTTTGGTTGCAAGGAATTCTTTCAGAGTTTGATCTTAGTAGTACCTTGTCCACTGTCCTATTTTGTGATAATCAAAGTGCTATTAAGATATCCACAGATCCAGTTACCAGGCAGAGGACCAAGCATGTAGAGATACACATGCACTATATCAAGGAGCTAGTGCATGACAGGACCATCATTCTGCAATACTACCCGATTGATGAGCAGATTGCAGACATCTTCACCAAGAGATTTTCAGAAAAGAAGTTCACTTACCTCCGTTCACTGTTGGGGGTGAGTTCATCAGGGTGATCCAACTACTTTCAGTGTTCAGCTTGAGGGGGGATTTTTCCCACTGGGTTTTCCTTCTTTTCCTCACTTATTTTGTTTTGAGCATGGTTTGAGTTTCAGTATTGTACAGGGTGACCTATGTCCTTTGTTGCTGGGGCCCTAGCATTCTTATGCACTTTATGTTTTCTACTCCTCTTGAGTATAGCTTAAGGGTGGGTGTTGGAGACATTTACCACCATACACACTCATTTTGGTCAATTTGGCCTAGTTAAACCACTATCCTAAGTTTTATTGACTTAATTAACATCATAGGAGCACTGTATGACATGAACATGAGCACACCCACACCTACCTTCAGTCAAGGAGTCTAAATTAGCCTTCTCCTACATTCGGGGAGGCTAACTGAAGCACTCCAGGGGTGATCTGAGTGTCATAAATACACTTTATTGCTAACTGATCGTTACAATCAGTTAAACAAAGCAGTGAAGGTGCCTCTCTTCATTAAATTGATTATTTAATGAACTGGAGTCAACAGGGATGTCTCCAACCACTTCTGATGGTTAATTACACTTCAGTTAACCTCATCGGGGTTCATTGGAGTCATTGATGCACTACCACTTGTTGGTTGGATTGCAGTGACATGTGTCTGAGCTATTTTCAGTTAGACTCATTCATTTATTGCACTCCAACTTCAGTTAGGGCTCAGTTGAGTCAATTAGGGTTTTGATCAGTGGTTAACTTGAGTGTTCACTGTGGCTTTCTTTCAGTTAAGCTAGACTCACTCATTCAATTCGAATGACCTCCTTGGGAATTCGAATTGTCTTGGAATTCATGCATCTGGCATGATTATTGTATTGTATCATCATTCTTTCATTTGATTATATAGAGCTGCTACTTCCATTGCAACACCATTTTGCCAATTTTATGCATATTTGTCTAAATTCTTTGTGAGACCGTGTTTTCAGTTCCTAGACCACTGTGACAAATTAATATATTTTTATAAGGCTTGTATCATTTCATTTCTAATTTTTGTTGTACAATTTGAGATCATATTGGATATGATTCTAGATTTTGGATCATATAAGACTTAGAAGATTTAATTTTGTTGTGTGCAACACCATAACCCAGGTTGCAAAGAGAAAAGAAATCAAAGATTCTTACTAAAGGTTAGTGTAACATTTATAGTATGGCTATAGAGCTAGATTGTTTTTTTTAGTGTTGATTTCCAATTCATAAATCCCTTGTTTAACATGTGCATCTCGTTTGGACATCATGTCATTGTCTAGTTGTATTTCTGTTTGACATTCTTAGTACCTTTAACCATGTTTCATGAAGTTTAATGAATGTAATTGCTGAAAATCCCTTTTTGTTTCATTTATATATTTTTATAATGCTTGTATCATTCATTTTCTAATTTTTGTTGTACAATTTTAGATCATATTGGACAAGGTTCTCGATTTTATATCATATAAAAATCATAATATTTAATTTTGTTGTGTATGCAACGCCATAACCCTAGTTGCAAGTACAAAAGAAATAAAATATTCTTACTAAAGGCTGGTGTGGCATTTATATTATGGCTGTAGAGCTAGATTGTTTTCTTTCATTGATACTTTCCAATTAAGAGATCCCCTGTTTAACTAATGTAGCTCATTTGAGCATCTTGTTGTGACTGCAAATCATAACTTTTTATAAATTTAATCATGTCCAGTACAGGCCCTAATCCATTTCCACATAAATAACGAAAGTCATTGCCTCCAAAAATTATGGAAGAAACATTCTAAATACTTGCAAAAAAAGATGTTAGACGAGAAAAATGATGACAAATAAAGAAACAATTGTCTATGCAATGAATAAATTCATGGAATTTACATAAAATTGCTAAAAATGATTATTGGAGTGATGATGAAATAGATTCTAGTGGTAATGATTATCAAGACAAACATAAGAATACACAAATAACATACCAACTATGTTGTCATTCATATGTGCAGTGTGTAAGGGGAAAAGCTCCAAACTTTGATACCATTTCCCTTCTTAAAGAAGAAAATGGTTTAGAAGAGTTCCTTATTAGAAAAGTTATATCAATGAGTCCCATACAAGAAATGTAGAGTTGAAATGCTTGGATCCTTGTGGGAATTATACAATTATTTGCATTATTGGTACCAGTGGCACATGGACATGTAGTATAGATGGTTTTTTTCCAATTCTAATGGTGTATGCAGATGATAATGGAAAACTTATGTTTCACCATCCTTCATTATCTGAAATAAAATCATTGCTACCTTCAAGGTCGTATGAATATAACAAAAAACATTCTAGTGCAGTCATCAAGCAAGGGTTTTACATGGGATATAGGTTTGATGTGAATCTCTTACTAGGACATTATCGTCTTATCAAGATTGGAAGAAAGTAATTCATTCAAATGGATGGGATTCTAGTGCACAACACAAATCCAATTTCTTTTACCATAAGGTAGGTATCTATGTCTATATTTATCATGAAAATTTTCCTGGTATGTCTAAACAAGAGTCATTGCAAATTCCATATCACGTTGAAGTTTTGAATCATTTAGTAAATGTTTCCAATAGTGGAACATTATGTTGGGTAATAATTTTTTAAAATCATGTGGATGTTATTGTTAAATTCCACCATATTCCCGAAGGTGTGTACTTACATCCACATTAGGTGTTTTATATAAAACAAGGTTTATTGATATCAACTTAAATTATTGATGGTGAGTATACACATGTATATTTTAATTCATATATTTAATTTCATATCACAAAAAATTAGTTATTGTAACTAATGTTATCTTTATTTTTATGTAGGCATTGTTGATTGTTTCTTTACTGTGATCTCTACCAAAAGGTGGGGTAAGAGCACTCAAAAGGGAGAATCTTTTTTCTATTGTTTATTACAATGAAAGATTATGAGCATACCACTTTCAAGCTTCTTGCAAAAAAGGTGATGATAAAATTGTGACTTCCATATTAGTTACCTCTACATAATATGGAACACAAAATGCATTAACTTCATATCTTGGAGTATTATAGCCACATCGAATCCATCACCACAACATCCATCTTATTTCCTACAAAGTTTTCAACCACATAAAATCTTGTAACATGATATGCGTGACTGTTTTGGGAAAATTCCTTGTTTAAATGAAAGTTTTATGGTTGCTTTTGAACTTATTGCAATGCATTATGTACCTCCTAGGATTGTGAATAAAAAAATTTCACTAGAGTTCACCATAGAAGGCTACATGAATCTTAAGGAGGTTGTTTTATACATGGCCAACCTTTTCTGACAGATTTCAACTATGTTAAGGCTCAAGCGATTATATTCAACCTTTTGGTAAATGGAGAGTGGGACCAACATTTAGGTTTGGGTATTTGTATAATAGCCTACTGCCTTGTGTGTAGGTGCACTTTTCATTGGATTCACGCTAATGGGGTCTTGTCGATGATTTCTATGGACAGGGGATGAGGATTGGTGCACCCCATTTGGATATGTAAAAATTATACCTGTCATAAATATATGGAGAATTATGTATGAAATATATGTGGTATAATATCTATGGTGAACTATTTTATGTTATATATATGAATATTTTATTTGTTATGTATAGTCATTTGTGTCTTGACATATTGATGTTGTTTTAGCATTGGTTTCTCTTTTCCAAGGAAAAAATATTTATCTTTGGTATTTGAAAGTTTGAAATCAAACTTTACATATTTTTTGTCTTCAAACTATCGTAATAGCTACTTGTACAGTCTTCTATAATCAACAAAATATATGGTGAATTATGTATGACAGATCTATGGTGTAATATGGTTGGTGAAATATGTTTTGTTTTCCTAGGAAAAAATCATACTATTAATTTCAGAGCAGAAATAAAGTAAATTCTTGAACAAACATTAATGTGAAGATCCAAAAGAAAGGACCCAAACATTATCAATTCAAAGTATACTATGTTTTTCAAGCCCTAAATGAAATCCTAACATCCCTAAAACTAGATGAATGAGTGACAAGTGGAACATTAACAAGGTATTGGACTCATAGACAACTTAGAAGTATGAAGGACAAGATGATAAGTGTGAATCATTCTTGAGGACACTTGTGTCAAGTAATCTTCCACTAGGAACATAGTACATAATCAACTAGCGCGACAAAGAAACAACCTTAAAGAAGAATTCATTGTTCTTGAATTACTAGTATAAAACTGGGTGATAAATGACCAGACGACCAAAAATGTTGGTCATCAAGTGAAATCAATGACTAAACCACCTAAAACGTAGGTCATCATAGTGCTTTTAAGTGAAAGGTGACCAACTTTAAGCAATTTTAAGTGATCACAACTATAAATGACTAATTTAGTCATGGGATAAAAAATATGACTAATTTAGTCACGAGATCCAAATATGACTAGACAATCTAAGCTAATAATTATATAAGACATCCATTGTTAAAATTTTAAAATTGTAAAATTTTATCATCAAAATTGCAAATTTTCATTGTTTCGAACAATATATAATTCCCTCTTATTCAGTAGGATTTGCTTCAAATATTGTTTTTATTGTTTAATTTTAATCCCCAATTACAATTTGTTTGAGGAGCATCGTTGATCATAGGTATGAAAATGGGTATCCAAATTAGGAGAACCTATTAAACTTTATCACAAGGCCATTTGGTTTGTACTTTTGTTCTAGGGTGATGTGCTTGTTGTGTCCATACCTTGTTTCATTATTTTCACTTCCATATACCCCCTTCGGCACAATTGTCAAGTTTCACCTTATAGGTCATCATGTGTCATGTTGAGTCATGCCATGGAGTTAGTCTCTCTATAAGAATCATCATGTCATCATTGTTATAGAATTGGGTTTGAATCGTCATGTTGTCCACATCCATGTTTGATTTGAGGAAAATTGTGACCATTTGACCCTTTTGGTAGTTTTTCAAAGTTTCGGCAAGTGTATGTGTTTTGACTCATGATCACAAAAAAATGTTAATTTCTCATCCTCCATTAGTTTACAAGTTGCAACCATCCATCATAATTGTCACTTCAACAAAGCTTGGAAATTTGAAAATCCCCCCTTAGCTATCTCCCTCCATTTGAAAGCACCAATGACCCCTATTTCAAAAAAAAAATCCCCTATTTCGATATAGTATGGTTGAGTCGAGCCTTGGATTAAATAATCCTCCTAGATACTGACTCAGGGTGTTCATAACAAATCATATATCTTGCCTGGTATTCAAAAAATACATCAACGACCCAATAATCTGTCTATATTGAGTCACATATGCTGACTCTGATGATTCATCAGAGAACATCTTCAGGTTGGTATCCATGGGTGTGGCCATGGTTTTACAATCCAACATATAAAATCATTTTAATATTTCCAATGCATACTTTCTCTAGTTCAAAAATATTCCTTCTCAGATTTTCCACACTTCCAGGCCAAGAAAATAGTGCATCAATCCAAGATCTTTCCTCTCGATTTCTTCAGCAAGATTCTTGTCACGTACCCACACCCCGATTACCATGCATAATTAAAAAAATTCTTATGAATCTTTGTTCTTCTTTTAAAACACAGGGTATGGGTCGTAAAGACACTCTTCAACATCCATGCTTAATAATAACACCACTGTAACAGTCGTTCCGCAACAGACAAATCCACTCTGCAACCAGAAAAGTCGTTTCTGCACTGAAACTGACTTTTATGCCTTCCGCCTTTCGACTTCTGATTTTTGACTTCGGGTAGAGGGAATCCTGAAATGCGATATGCTCAGTTGTCACTTTTCCGCTTTCTGACTTTCGACTTCCCGACTTTCGATTTTCGACTTCGGGTAGCGAAAATATTGAAATGTGGTATGCTCACTTGTCACTTTTTTGACTTCCGATTTTCGACTTCAGGTAGCGTAAATCCTAAAATGTGGTATGCTCACTTGTCACTTTTCGGACTTCTGAATTCCAACTTCTCAACTTTCGATTTTCGACTTCCCAACTTCCAATTTTCGACTTCCCGACTTCCGATTTCTGACTTCGGGTAGCGGAAATCCACGGAATGACTACTTTATCTTTCGGTTCCTTGCTTTTTGACTTCCGACTTTCTGCTTTTCGCAGGCTAGTACCGGGGTGCGGAAAACCAACTATTTTCCTTAACCTTTTTCTGTTTTGTCGATTTCCGCCTTTCGACTTCTGCTTTCCACAGTGGCTCAGGGTGCGGAAAACCAACTATTTCCTTATCTTTTTCCCATTTTTCATTCCTTCCTCCTTTCGACTTCTGCAAGTGGATTACAGAGGGAGGAAAAACACATTTTTCCTTAAGATAACCGCATTTGTGACTCTTTGGACAGTTATCCGACCTCCATGATCATAAGAAAAATGCAGTGGAAAAAAGAAGGCATATACAGATGAAAAATGCAGGGACATTTAAAAACAACAAACTCTACTTAAATCTTTAATAAGCATTCAATATATTTAGTACATTCATAAGCAAATACATTGCATAAATAATACAATAGAGAATACTTATCTTGAAGATGAAGCTGTCCCGCAACTAGCTATGTCACTGCAACGTTCCACCCAACCATAGGCTAGTTGTGTTCATCAATCTCTAAACACAACTGCCACCCCCGAGCTGGGCATGATTTCTACAAGGAACTAGGGAACAACAGGCTCACACATAGCCATAACATCTCAAACACAGTCAAGCCAACCTACACATGGGTTTATCAGACTGTCTAACCAAGCCAATACACAATTGGGTTTATCAAGCTACATCCAATCAAGCCAATACATTGTTGCATTTATCAGGCTACTAAGGCAATGGAAAGGTAGAATGGCTAAGCTATTGGCTCATTCATAGAGCTAGGGACACCTCCACAAGATCTATCTGGCCTGTCATCCACAATACCTACACACCCAACACAAGGAAGTATCTACTTCTCTGCTACATAGTCCCTCGGGCTATACCTTACCTTCTAGTGCTCTTCAGGATGTGCATAGAATATTCACCAACCACTCTTATATTTTTGTGAGGTTCCTCTCTTCACTAGGTTTATCAATCCAATTCAGCGTCTCTTCCACTCCTAAGCCTTGCATACAGTTCAAACCCAAACCGGGGCACACATAATAGCGAACCACAAGGAGACACAACAAAATAGGGATCCACTCTTGTAACACAGACAACCAGGGTTCCACACCACTCTTTAATACAAAAAAACACTATAACACAACAACTAGGGTTCTGAGTAAAGGGGAGGTGAAGAGATACACTGCAGAACAACCCGTTCCGCGATTCAGGATAGTGAATAATGAATCCAATGGACTGGAAGAATGACCAAAAGCTTTTTGGGGGACTCAGGAAATTGACGGTTTGGGCACGCATTCATGTGATTATTTGGTTCAGAAGTAAGAATGCGGTTTCCCCAGACTGTAGGCTTGCTCAGACACGAAATCTGACAGCCATACCTCGCCCTGTCCAAGGCATTAACTGCCTCAACCAACTTCTGGAAGAATTGAATGATTGAATACAGAGGATGAAAAGGGCAGATGAGACCTTAAAGAATGTGTATCTTGAACAGATCCACGGTCATAGTGAATTTAACAATCAAAAGATGTACTTAAGATAAGCCTAAACCAATCACCTATATGTTATTCAGGATAAAACACCCTTGTAACCTAGGGTCTGAGGTTACCAACTTACTACTAACTTGCAGACAATCAGCTTTACTAGAGAATGGAAATGGAATAGGAATAAAGTCTTGACTTACCTGATTACCAATGGTTGATCCAAGCTTGATCTTCTCCCGCTCCTCTTCTCTCTAAAGCTTCTAGGGATGCACCTCTTCACCTGCAAAGAGCAAAATTTTCAAGTAATATCTCATGCATATATACATCAGAGGTTAGATGAATAGTATATCAAACATATAAGCACATATATTCATTAACCACAATACATGAAATAGACTCAACACAAGATTGGAAGAAGAATTATCTTTATTAACAATTGATGAATGAGATAAGAGTACAACCCAGCTTCTGAGACAAGGACTCCTCTGCAACCAAAGGACTCTGAGTTCTACTGCTCCAAGATTCTGAAGATATACCACCAGCATAACTTTGCTCTCCAAAATTGATTGATTAGTCCCCACCCCAAGGCCTCTATTTATACTTTGGGAAATAGAGTAGTTTCGAAGGTTGGGATGGTTGAGATAGTTGGGATAGTTATGGATTAGGACCCAATTAATCTCATATAATCTTGTTTTGTATATATTTTAAAGTTGAAACAAGGTGTACGCAACTATTAATATAGGCAACTCATGTATGACACACGAGTTTCTCGAAGGAAACCCACGTACGCAAGTGTACGCAGGTTGCAATGCAGATACTCGCATATGGTACGTGAGTTGCAATGCAGATAGTCGCGTATGCAACTCAACACTTAGAAAAAATATATATAAAGCTGGTTTGAGGGTAATGCATCCCAGGTCTTGCCCATCTAAAGTATTTTGACCACTTCAATCCTAATTTGTCCTTTTGTGTCCCAACATGAAGAATTTCAGCACTCGGACGGAGAAGTGCCATTTAGGCTGATAACAGATTCCCCCTAATGTGTGAGGTCAGAGGGAAGCGATGGCTGAAATACATTATAATCATTATCTTGGAGAAATCAGAAGTCCAATGAAGCAGAGGAAGTACCTGAAACAAATACATAGCAATGTCATATACAAAATCATATATGAGGATGCCATGTTCAATATACTGGAACACTAGCTCCTTTACAATATTTGAGTACATCATATGATACGGGTTCAAGAGCACGTATATTACAAAGGTGGATCGAAGCCACAATATACAATAATGATGAGTCTTCAAAGATCTGGAAACTGTGTAAGTGAACACAACATAATCTTGCACAGCTTAGGTTATAGATATGAACCTAAGGTCTTCGTAAAAAATGCAAAGAAACTGGTACAATCCAGGACATGTGAATAGATGTGTCGAAGTCGAACATGGATAGGAATCGACAGATTGTCAACCAATAGGTGATAATTGACAACTGAAGCAAAGTAATTCACCAATAGTGAAAGTGAATCTTGAGGTACCATCGTCAAAACTCTAGGTCTTCATCGTCAGGAAGTGCTGATGAGAAACCATACTGTGATGAGGAAGGAAATAGATCCTCCAATGGACCACAAGAGTGACTAGGAACTAGATAAAGGAAGGTAGACACAAGTAAATATCAGATAGGACAATGATGGGATAAGGATAAAAATTAGATGCAGGGATAAATCCTTGAACAGTGAGCACGACACAAAGATGACCCAAGGTAGCTATTAACTTTACAGAAAGTACAACTAGACTTATCTATCATGTAGGAGACATGATCAGATTCCCCAGGTATAACGAACAAGTGGAGGAGTAAGAAACTCGAAGTGATAGATGAACTGAAAGTGAAAACTGAGACATGAGTATCAGAAAGTATAGAGAGTGCTATGTTCAAGGATGACATGCCGCCACCGATTGAGAATCAAAAGAAAACTTCTTCTTTTTCTTTCCTTTTAAATGTTAATGAGTCCAGGAAAGTCAACTCAAGTCTCTCTTCATTTTTGACAAGCTTGAAGAGAAGAGGGAATAATACTTGATAATGTTAATGACTCGTGGATTTTATGAGCCCAAACTAGTACATGCTCACTTGGTGTTTTCATGTTTAGAGAGTCTGAAAACTCCGAAGAAGACTCTAGGGGGGTCCTTTTTCATCCAATTTAGTCTCATGAGGCCGAAAAAGTATAAAACATACCACAAAATAACTCTCTCAACTTCCGTAGAATAAAAGCTGAACCTTTTTCGTACTTAGTCAAGGAGGTCTGAAAAAGGTTAAATTACCACCTACCCAACGCTCCTTTGAGAGTGTTGAGGCCTGTAAATTCGCAGGCAACAACAGAAAGGGATTCTCCCCAGTCAACGTTCCCAACTAGCCCGTGACTTTTTGGTGTAGGGAATCCGTCCGGTTTGCGGTCTGGCTACTGTAGGTCAAGTAACAAAACAAAGGTTTTACCGGTTGCGGCCCGGTCCACCGTGTATTTGTATTTTTTGACTTAAGTATGATATGCAATTGCCTAATTAACCATGCAGAGTGATAAAGATGCAAAGAGTAGTCACAATGTGATGCGCAGGTTCTTACTTCTCGTCTTAGAACTCACAAGCATCCAAATCATGCAAGAAAATAAATACTAACTAAACTATCTCTAGAGAGCTGGGTATTCATTCATGAGTAATGCACCCCTGTTCATGTGTTATGGCAAATCACAGATAGTTGTTCTTATAACCAAACATATAAACATGAATAAAAGTATATATGATAAGATAGCTCATCAATAGTTAAAATTTTCATTACTCATAGTGGAAAAGACATCATAAAGGTATTGAAGAACATTCAGACAAGAACATAGGTTCAAGAAATTAGAACACTCTTACAGCTAATGAGGCACAGCTGAAAACGAAATAGTTCACATTCAACATTGCTCATTTAATCACATTGACGTATTCCACATAGTACTTCCTCCAACAGGCAAAATTTGCAGTCTCTGGTTGTAAAACGAAATAGTTCCTCTTACAAGCATTAAGTTACCAGTTTTTCCAGGGAAAAAGCCCCTCTAGCTATTAACTTTCAAATATTTAAACAAAACAGTAGATCGCTTGGGTTCCCCCAACGTATGACTTTTCCCATCCCTTAAAATGTTTCATCTTCCCATTTTATTTTCTGTATGCATTCATGATCTGATTAGTAACTGATAGATCTTTCTGGCCTGTGCCTTTGTCGCCAGTCAATTTGTCTTTTCCTTCGTTTGTCCTGCTAGTGATTCGGATGGCCACAGTTCGACTTCTTCCAAAACCTGCCCAGCTATGCCTGCGCGCTGTAGTGATTTCACCAAGCTCCGGAAACCACTTGCAATCAAACGACGTGCATCATTCATCGGAAACGTATTCAAAACGTATCAACTAAAAAGGCTAAGCATTAAGAGAGGCCAAGCACTGCATTACGGCCACAAGGGTTAATGAACGCCGGCACCACTACTCCGTCCACCTACGGGTTCTAAAGAAACCACCAACGACAGGAAAAGATATCACCTGAAACGCGGGCGGGAGAAATTCCAATCGGAGGTCAGAAGAGATCACATCGGAAGCCAAATGACTTTCCCAGCCGCAACGGCGGAAGAGACAAGGGCTAAAGACATGTGAAACGCGGGAAGGAAAAGATTTAGTTGGAAGTCGGAAGACATCACATCGAAATCCAAATGACTTTCCCAGCCGCAACGTCGGAAGAGACAAGGGCTAAAGACATGCGAATAAAGGGTTAACACACATCGGCAGTCAGAGCGCTTTATACTTCGGGTGCTTAGCCGCTTTGGGAGCCGCAACGGTGGAAGAGGAAACAACTACAGTTTCCAATTAAACAAAAAATGACGCCTGATCAATAGAAAAATTAAGTGTTCAGAGAGTTTTAAAATTCAACAATGGTCAAAATACATTTCACCTCCGAAACAACGGCCTTTCAAAAAAAACCATCAGCAAAACCAAACTCACAATCGGCGACCCAAACAACTTCAAACACACACAATCTCCGAAAACAGGATGAGAGTCAATCTTTTAAAATCATCCAACACTAAAGCACGACCAAAAGGTTCAAAGGATCCAACGATTAAAAACAACGCTAAATCATGAGGAGGGGCCCAAAATTTAAGAAATTTGGGGAGAACGGTTGCAGTTGCAACAATTGGCAATTACCTGGTGAACCTAGATCTCTGGGCGATTATTCTTTGAGTGACAGACTGTTTAACAACAAATTCATCTATTGAATTCTTCCAGCTATCTGGATTTCTCAAATGACGGAAGTGTGTACCTTTAATCATTGATGATAGTCCAATTTGGGAGAGTGGAAACCAAGATTTTCAAGTCCAGATAACTCTGTTGAGGCCAGAGGATGAATTTCATTATTACTTTCGTCTTCAGGTAGCTGATAGCTTGGACACCACAGGATTGTAGCATATGGTAAACATAAATATTCGTTTGTTCCTCATTCCCATGCCACTTTAGCACTTTTTGTGATTTTGGACTTTTGTCCCTTTTCATATGAGTCCTCCTGCATGCCTTTCTTTCTGAATTTTAATTCAGGCTCCTCTATCCCATAGTGTCCTTTTGTGTGAGCGGTGTACTTCATGTTTCAGCTCACAGACGGAGAGGAACTTTCGGCAATTTAGTACTTATGATTCAGCATTTGCTTTGATGTATGATGCTTTCATAGGAGTTTTTTTACTCTTATTTTCCTTTTGGCATTCGTTTCTTGGCATGGGATTATTTATATTTAATATACTGTTCACCTTGCTCCTTTCCATGGGTCCTTTGCTGTCGCCCCTTAGAACATTTTAAGTGTGACGTGGATGGAGCCTCAACATAGTATTCCAGACTCTTTGAATCCAGTTTATTTCACAGGGGTTAAGCAGGACTTCAATGCACTCAGAGCTATTCGAGAAAACTGCTAAACTGGAAGAAGTTCTTTTAGACAAACAACAACACACAGTCTGATACCCAAAAATGTTTATCATTCCCAAAAATTTTGGTGTTCCCCATGCAACCACGGGTTCGTTCCCTTTATTGAAATCAAGAAAACTCAAACTAAAACCAACTGAAAAACATGACTCAAAAGACAGCCAAACAAATTATTTATATACAAGACAGAAAAACTCAAAGAAACTCAGGAAAAATAAGGCTTGAGAACCAAACCATTTACTGGTAAGTTCTCCTCCCACCCCTGTAAATCTTGCAACTTATAAGTAGAAGGGCCAAGCTTTGCCGCAATCTGAAAAGGGCCTACCCACAAATGCTGGAATTTAGTATGCTTTCCTTTCTCATCATGGGGGTGATCCCATTTGAGGAATAAGTCTCCCACTTCAAAGTCTTTTGTTCCAGATTTATGTTTGTCGAACCATCTCTTTACTAACTCCTGCTGTTGCTT
Organism: Pseudotsuga menziesii; assembly: GCA_001517045.1. NCBI lineage: Eukaryota > Viridiplantae > Streptophyta > Pinopsida > Pinales > Pinaceae > Pseudotsuga > Pseudotsuga menziesii. The sequence continues at coordinate 349,244 of LPNX011168945.1, forward strand.
AAAGCGTTCTCTGGCTTGAGATCTAGCCTCTTCTGCTTTCAGAAGATTGCATATCCTCATCTGCAAAACTTCATTCTCAGACCCTCTGGACTCTTGAGCTATTATGTAAGAGGGTAGCATGATGTTGGGGGGAAGAATGGCTTCTTTACCATACACCAAGGTATACGGAGACACTCCTATTGCAGACTTGGGGGTGACTCTATCGGCCCAAAGGGCATTTGGTAGCGCTGAGTGCTAGCTCCTCTGGTTTTCTATCACAGTCTTCTTTAAAATTCTAATCAGATTTTTGTTAGTGGATTCAGCCAGGCCATTTCCTTGTGGATAGTAATTAGCAGAATAATGCAATTTTATCCCTTTATCATGAGCAAAAGTAGTTAATTTAATTGATGAAAAGTACCTAGCATTATCAAAAACTAACGAAACTGGAACTCCAAACCTGGTCATGATGTGGTCTTGTAGGAAGCTGATGACCACGTCTTCATTTATCTTGCGCAGCGGGATAGCTTAGACCCAACGAGTGAAATAATCAGTCGCGGTCAGAATTTACTTGTGTTGCAGGGAGGAATTCGGTTTTATTTCTCCAATAATATCCAACCCCCATTGCTCGAATGGCTCCGTGATCATCACAGGCTTTAGGGGTGCCGCTGCTTTAGGTTGTCTCCCACTACACCTTTGGCAAATATCACACTTCCTGACATGTGCGTGTGCATCTCTGAAGAGCGTAGGCCAATAGTAACCGGCTCTGAGGATTTTGTGGGCTGTAGTATCTCCTGAATAATGCCCCCCAGCAGGCTCATCATGCAAATCTGTCATTACTTTATTCACATCTTCTTTCTCTAAGCATCTCAGGAGAACTCCGTCATAGTTTTTTTTTCTGAATAATACTCCTTCAACAATTTGATAGGAAGCTGATTTAAGACGCAGTGCTCTTCTTTGCTTAGAATTCCAATGTTTGGGCAACAACCCTGCCTGCAGGTAATGCACGAGGTCTCTATACCAAGACTCGGGAGCTGTGAACATAGGACATACCTCCATTACATGTAATTCGGCTTCATCCTCCCAGGAATGTTCTTCATTTTTTCCATTTTCAGTCATCAGTTTGCATAACCCTTGTCATTTAACTATAGACGCTGGCTTGAATTCAAGGTCGTACTCTTGAAGAGCTGTTACCCAGTTGCCCCTTCTTTCTCCTAACTCCTTCTGTACAAGAAGGGACCTTACAGCTGGGTAGGGGATGATCACCTTGGTTTGATTTTTTAAAATATAAGGCCTGAATTGCTTTACTGCTTTAAATACTACGTAAGCTTGTTTATCAATGGCTGGGTAATTTAATTCGGCCCCTTGTAGACTAGTGCTCATGAAATATATTGGGAATTCGTCCCCTCCATCTTCCTTTTGCGTAAGCACAGCTGCTAGCGAATCATCGGATGCAAAGGTATACAGAATAAAGTCTTTATCGAAATCTGGGCTTTTTAGGGAGGGTGTGTGTTCAACAACAATTTTAATTTTGCTGAAAGCATTCTTCTCAATCTCAGTCCACTTGAATTGTGCATTTTGCTTCACCATCTGCTGCAGTGGCTTGACAATCTGAGCAAAATCAGGCACAAATCTTCGCACAAAGTTTATAGTTCCCATAAATGATTGCATCCCTTTTTTATTATGGGGCAAAGGGATTTGTTCGATGGCCTTAATCCTTTCTGGATCTATAGATATTCCTTTCTTTGAAACTATATGACCCAGCAATTTTCCCTCCGTGACAGCGAACACACACTTTTTGGGATTGAGCGAGATGCCATATTTCCGACAGCGTTCAAAAATATGCCTTAAATGAAAAGCGTGCTCTTCTCTCTTCTTTGAGAATATTGTAATATCATCAAGGTACACGACAACACTACGACCAATCAATCCGCATAAATCTATGTCCATAGCCCTCTGAAACGTTGCTCCAGCATTTATAAGCCCAAAGGGCATCCTTCAGTAGGCAAAGGTTCCCCATTTGGTCCTGAACGTTGTCTTCAATCTGTCTTCTTCGGCTACTAATACTTGATTGTAGCCAGAGAAACCGTCTAATAACGAAAACAGTTCAGAACCTGATACCATTTGCAGCAATTGCTCCATAGGTGGCACAGGATAGTTATCTTTATCTGAAGCGCGGTTTAAATTTCTGAAATCCACGCATAGTATGATTTCTCCAGATTTTTTTCTCACTGGTACCAGATTTGATACCCACTCAGAGTGTCTGACCTTAAAAATGATTCTAGCATCCAATAATTTCTTCACTTCACTCTGAATCAGCGGTTCCAATTTTGGATGCATCTTTCTTAAAGGTTGCTGATATGGCTTGACACCGGCTTTGATGGGGACGGCATGCTTGATGATGCTGGTGTCGTATGTTTTCAAATCTTTGTATGTCCACACGAAAACATATTTATATTGTCTAAACAGACTGACGAACTTGTCTCTTTCTGCTGGTGAACAACATTTTCCAAGATTCACAAATTTAGGATTCGTCTCAATCCCCAAATTTATCAGCTCGAACTGTAGAGATGAGCTGTGGGTCTTCACGTTGGCTGGTCTTCTGAACTTTTCATTTAAATTGAACATTCTTTCTAACGTTCTGACTCCCTTAGGGATGAAATTATCATACTTCAGCTCAGCCTGATGTTCTTCATCGTCTATAATTGCACCTTTAAATACCTTGTCATTTGTTAAACATTCTATAATCTGCTGGTCATCATCTAACACTCGTAGGTTGGTAATCATATCAGGTATAGAGGTCCTAAAAAGTAATTCAACAGAGCATCGATTATTAGTGGGTACCAACCTAGCGGCTGATGTGGCCAACAGGTCAGCCGCTGCATTTTTAAGCCTTGGAATTGAAATAATATTGAATGCATTAAAACACTTAAGCAGGTCCCATACCTCATTTTGGTAAGCCTTTAAGTGAGGAGAAACACAATGTATTTGATTCCGGATTTGTTTCACAATAATTTCAGAGTCTCCAAAAACTTTTAGATTACTTACCTTTAATTCAATCGCTTTCCTTAATCCCTGCACCAACGCTTTGTACTCAGCTGTATTATTCGTACATTCAAACTCTAATGTACATGAGAGAAAATGTTTATTCTTCTGGGGGTCGATCAGGACACAGCCGACCCCTGATCCTTCTAATGTCTTAGAGCCATCAAAAAGCAAAGTCCAAAAATCACTAACTACTGAATGCGAATCTACTCCTACTGCTAAGTTTACTATGTTACAGTCAATCTCATCAGCCTGTGAGAATCGAAGGAGATCAGGATGAGTGTCTGATGTGTTGCTGGATTCTTCTGCTTGACAATTTCCTGGTTCCAACTCAATAAAATAGTTTCCCAATACAGAATCCACTGGCTCATTCTTCTCATCCAATTGAGTAACGTTGTATTTCATGTGAGGCTCCCTTAAAATCTTAATCTGGTTCGGACTTCCTTTGTATGGAAGCCACAGATGCGACCAATCTGAGGCAAAATATCCATTTAGTTTGGCCGACCAATCTCTGCTTAGGACAAGACCGTAAGCGTCTGGTATATCAGCCACCACAATATTAATGACTTGGCACAATTTATCATTTGATGCCAGATGGACTAGGACATCTTCCATCTCACCAATTACCTTTACATCCGTCCTATCCAACTGAACAACCCTCCACGTGGATGGCTTAGGCTGCCCATTTATCTTTTTACAGACTGATATTGGCATGACATTAACGGACGCCCCTGAGTCTACCAGACAATTATGTACGTTGTGATTGAAAATTTCAAAAGTGAGGAGGAAAGGTGGTTGTTTTCTCTTAGACTTACCTCCAATGCTAGTTTCTCTGATTTCTTCTTCTTCTTGAGGTTGATTGATAGTGGGCATTTTCTCATCCAATGCTTCAAGTGCTTTCAATAGTCATTCTTTTTGCTGCGGCACTTTACACATTTCAAATAGTGAAACGTTTGCCCTCGCCTTCTTAATATCTTCCACGATGTCATAATCCTTCTACTGTTCAATGGGATGAGGTTTATCAGCATTCATCTTTTCTTCATTTGGCTTGGCCAATGTATTATTCTGCTTAGGATCTTGGCTGGTAATAGTGAATTCTGGAATTTTATCAGCTAAGGATTTATTTTGAAATTTCTTAACATTCTTTTGCAGCCTTTTGATCTTTGGGAGAATGAGACTGTCTTCTTTAACTGCGCCTTGGATTCTTGTTGTAATGTTGGTTTCCATGACGTCCTTTCTCTGATTCTTTTCCTCTTCAGCATCAAATAACAAGATAGAATTCCACAGAACCACCTCTTCTGGTTCCTTCGTTGAAGTGGTACTCTCTTTTATTTCTTCATCTCCATCTTCTGTTAATCTAGAATCCAGCAGCTGATTCATGACCAACGTCACCGAGTTTATCCATTGGGGACAATTCTTTTCAGAGTGTGGTTGTTGGTGGAAAGTGCAAAAATTGTCCATGCCTACCTCT
>LPNX011168945.1:354039-407407 GCA_001517045.1 Pseudotsuga menziesii
CTTGGGCATCATCTTTTCAAAGGATTGAGGTAAATCATGTAGTGGAGGCGTTATATTTAAAGGTGATCTGGCTCTCCAGGTAGGTGGTGGGTTTGGTGGGTTGGGTGGTGGATTAGCATTTACTCCTGCCATGAGTCTGGGTGGAGAGTGAGGAGGTGAGCCAATAGGAATGCGAGTAGGAGAACTGTGAGGGGTATCTGGGCCTTCTTGATTCAAAGGTAGTGCAACTTCCTGTAAGGCTGTTTCTACAAGTTCTTCCCAGTCTCCAACCAGCACTGAGTCTTCTACTATAGGACGATCTTTTTTTTTATATTCCCTTCTGGGAAATTTAGGGATAATTGGCAATCCTCCAATCTTCTTTACATATGCCTTGGTGTGTCTTCTCAGGTCATTAACAACTTCGTTGCCAACAGAATATAGATGTTCTCTATTCCTTTCTTCTGGAATTGGATTATGAAGTCCACTGCTTTCAGAACTGTTACCGGTGGAATAATCTCGGGAAAACGGGTTTCCTCGGCCAACCATGCATTGGCGGCCCTCCTTCTAGCACCAAAAACTGTTGAGGCCTGGAAATTCGCAGGCAACAACAGCAAGGGATTCTCCCCAGTCAACGTTCCCAACTAGCCCGTGACTGTTTGGTGTAGGGAATATGTCCGGTTTGCGGTTCGGCTACCGTAGGTCAAGTAACAAAACAAAGGTTTTACCTGTTGCGGCCCGATCCACCGTGTATTTGTATTTTTTGACTTAAGTATGATATGCAAGTGCCTAATTAACCATGTAGGGTGATAAAGATGCAAAGAGTAGTCACAATGTGATGCGCAGGTTCTTACCTCTCGTCTTAGAACTCACAAGCATCCAAATCATGCAAGAAAATAAATACTAACTAAACTATATGTAGAGAGCTGGGTATTCATTCATGAGTAATGCACCCCTGTTCATGTGTTATGGCAAATTACAGATAGCTGTTCTTATAACCAAACATATAAACATGAATAAAAGTATATATGATAAGATAACTCATCAACAGTTAAAATTTTCATTACTCATAGTGGAAAAGACATCATAAAGGTACTGAAGAACATTCAGACAAGAACATAGGTTCAAGAAATTAGAACACTCTTACAACTAATGAGGCACAGCTGAAAACGAAATAGTTCACATTCAACATTGCTCATTTAATCACATTGACGTATTCCACATAGTACTTCCTCCAACAGGCAAAATTTGCAGTCTCTGGTTGTAAAACGAAATAGTTCCTCTTACAAGCATTAAGTTACAAGTTTTTCCAAGGAAAAATCCCCTCTAGCTATTAACTTTCAAATATTTAAACAAAACAGTAGATCGCTTGGGTTCCCCCAACGTATGACTTTTCCCATCCCTTAAAACGTTTCATCTTCCCATTTTATTTTCTGTATGCATTCATGATCTGATTAGTAACTGATAGATCTTTCTGGCCTATGCCTTTGTCACCAGTCAATTTGTCTTTTCCTTCATTTGTCCTGCTAGTGATCCGGACGGCCACGGTTCGACTTCTTCCAAAACCTGCCCAGCTATGCCTGCGCACCATAGTGATTTGACCAAGCTCCGAAAACCACCTGCAATCAAACAACGTGCATCATTCATCGAAAACGTATTCAAAACGTATCTTCTAAAACGGCTAAGCATTAAGAGAGGCCAAGCACTGCATTACGGCCACAAGGGTTAACGAACGTCAGCACCACTACTCCGTCCAGCTACAGGTTCTAAAGAAACCACCAACGACAGGAAAAGATATGACCTGAAACGCGGGCGGGAGAAATTCCAATCGGAGGTTGGAAGAGATCACATCGAAAGCCAAATGACTTTCCCAGCCGCAACGGCAGAAGAGACAAGGGCTAAAGACACGCAAAACGCGGGCAGGAAAAGCTTTAGTCGAAAGTCAGAAGACATCACATCGGAAGCCAAATGACTTTCCCAGCCGCAACGGCGGAAGAGACAAGGGCTAAAGACACGCGAATAAAGGGTTAACATGCATCGGCAGTCGGAGCACTTTATACTTCGGGTGCTTAGCCGCTTTGGGAGCCGCAATGGTGGAAGAGGAAACAGCTACGGCTTCCGATTAAACAAAAAATGATGCCTAATCAATAGAAAAATTAAGTGTTCGGAGAGTTTTAAAATTCAACAATGGTCAAAATACATTTCACCTCCGAAACAACGGCCTTTCAAAAAAAACCATCAGCAAAACCAAACTCACAATCGGCGACCCAAACAACTTCAAACACACACAATCTCCGAAAACAGGCCGAGAGTCAATCTTTTAAAATCATCCAACACTAAAGCACGACCAAAAGGTTCAAAGGATCCATGAGGAGGGGCCCAAAATTTAAGAAATTTGGGGAGAACGGTTGCAGCTGCAACAGAGAGCAACATATATCTTGAGTTTTACGAGTGCGAAGGAAAGTAAGATCACTCAGAAAGATTCATTTGAGTATGAGGAATGGGGCTTACAACAGTAAACTCGATGTTTTGTTCTCAGTGTTTAACGAGCATGACAAAGACATAAAGCACACTCATAATCTTTTTCATGTTTAGGTCCAGAGCACGAAGAAGAGAATACTAAGCTCATACCGGGTGTTCCTTTTCCGTAAATTTAGTCCCTCGGGTTCGGAAAAGTGATAAACTTATGCCTGAGAATACTCTTGTCAATTCCGTAGAAAAGAGAGTGATCCTTTCTCGTATTATTCCACATGATCCGAGAAAGAGATAACCTACCACCAATGTGCATGCCCATTCACATATTCTTAATGAGCCTAAATGGAGAAGTTTACTCGGTATTCAAGTCTATTTTGAGGAGTTAGACCTTGGCCTAAAGAAACTCCATAAGGGCGGGGAGCCTTTAAAAGGGATAAGTTGTAAAAAGAGACCAAAATGAGGCTCAATTTGGCGTGAAAAATAGATAAGGAGACTCCCCTAAAGCTATGACAAATGCGGCATGAGTACCAAAAGACAATAAATGTGTTCTAATCTAGGATACTCATGTGAGGAAAGCCCTATCCATGGAATAACAATGGAAGAGATAAGGTACTAATGGTTTGAAATACCATAGTTCGTGGTCAAAGTAGTAATTATAGGGTTAAGATGGATTAGGTATAAATGAAAAAATGAATATAAATGACCAAAATCTTACCCTATATGAGTGAAAAACAACTTCAAGTGACCTTAGACCTATTTCATTGAAGAAAAACGACATGGTATTAGTTTGATTTTTATAAAAAATAAGAATTATAGGTTAAAACCCACTTTTGAAATAATATTTATATAAATAGTTCAAAATAGAAATCAAAACTCACCATTTGACATTTTTACCCAATATAGACAAGTTTTACCTCTGCCTTCAATTGCTCGGTGTGGATAACTCGGTGGACAATTTTCAAAACCGCAAGTGCCAGGTAAATCTACTCTCCATGATCTTTCATTTTATCCAAGCAAATTTTGATTTTAGAAAAAATTTAATGTTTTCAACCATTTTAAAGGTAGTCACGTTGTGTACGCGGGTATGATATGTAAACAGGTGTGTACACGCATTTTATACACGGGTTGCTCGAAAGCAAGTCGTGTATGATACGCGACATGTCCGAAGGACAGTCGCGTACACTGCACAATATATAAAAAAGTTATCAAGGGCGAAAATCAAAAGTTTTTATATGAATTTAATGTTTGATAATGGTCTTGTTAATAGGTTGAAACATGGTGTTGGAGTGGAGGGAGAGGGAGCATGAAGACATGGACAAAGATGCTCTTCAAAGTACCCCCACGATAAATGCTTTGCGGCAAAGTGGGTTGCTTAAATTCTTTTGTACCTCACCTATGCGATGCAATGTCCGCTTACTGGAGTTTTTGATAAACTACTGGGATCATGATCTTGGTGCATTTGACCTACAAGGTGAGCTTCTAGATTTTACCTTGGAAGACATCTATTTCATCTTCGGTTTGTCATGACAAGGAGCTCCGATCAACTTGGAAGGTACCGGTAGAGGTGGAAACCTTCTAAGTGTGTAGAACTACATTAACACATACTTTGTGCCCGGTACTCAAAAGAGAGGTAGTTGCATCCCTATTGTTCATATTTGCAGCTTGCCATTACAGGTGTTGGTAAGCACCATAATGAGGGTTGCAGGGTCATCATCTCTTCATCTTGCAACTCGAAACCAAATGAGACTTGCAGTGAAATGTCTACAGGGAGCCCTATTTGATTGGTGTTCGGGAGTAATCCCGATAATGAAAAAGCGACTCTCTGATTGCAAAAGAGGTTGACGGAAAAACTTCGGTTATTCTAGCATATTGGTGGCCTTTTTCTTTGAGAGGGTGCCCGGTCTGAGTCTTGCAGTACCTCTACTCGTTTCTTCTCCCTGTCAACCTAGACTGAGTAGGTGGGGGGAAATATTCCTCCGCCAGGGAGGTGGTGGATGGGTTCAGAGTGTATACGATGATAACTTCTACTTATGGTGGGGTTGAAAACTACCAGCAATGGAGCAGTTTCCATATGCTGGGATAGATTTCTGAGGTGACAACGAAATTGTCCTCCCTTCTGGAGTAGCATGGGGAGCGTCAGGTATTTGTGTTTTCAAGTTTTTAAATTTTGATGAATTTTTAATCATAAAGATATATACATATGTATAAGTGTTTTTAATCCTATAAAATGTTGAAATACATATTTTGGACTAGTCTTCCCTATTGGGCATTCACGTATGTATGTGCGACATGTGGCAGGAGAGGATCATGGCTTGATTAGGGTTCGTGAGGGGAAGCTGGCTAGGCTTACCCAAAGTACCTACTTTACGCATTGAGCAGATCCCTTCCGTTATGCAGAAGCTAGTGGTTGGTATACCACCTGTCTTGATACGCTTTATGAGGCGGGTAGCTAGAGCAGTGTTTGTGTACATAGATGTCACCGAGGCTGCTATAGCTGAGGAAGCTAAAGAAGCCTGAGAGCAGGATGATCAAGATGATCAGGGGGACCAGGGTGGTCCGGATGACCAGGGTGGTCATGCTTAGATCTAGGAGCATTTTATGGACTTCTATCCATTTTTTGTATATTATACAGTTTGACTGAATCCGAGGATAAAAAACTCGACCTATCTATATGGATAGATATTCACACACACACACACACGCACACATATATTGCTGGTTTTATTTACATGTGTTTTTGTAATGTATCTGTTGTATATTTTTATGAAAAATGTGTTAAGTGTCAGTCCAAGATATAATTAGCATATGCATCAGTTAATGAATTTTTATTTCTTGGAATATGATTGAATGTAATAAACTCAAAATTTATTTCCAATAACCTAACTTGCATAGACTGACGTAGTAAAATAGGGTTTCACACTTGATAAGCTCGATTGAGTTGGGAAACCACCAGTTGAAAGTCTGATTTCCAGCTGGGTGATGCCACGTGACAAAGCATCCCATAAAATCTCAATGAAAACCTTGTATTCGTCCACATTATTGGTAGCAGGACCTAGGCAAGCTCCTCCACAAGCAACTAGTTGTCCCGAGGGTGAGTAAATAACCCATGCGGTTGAATCCAAGTTGCAAGTGTGACGACTAGCGCCATCTGCAAAACTTATGAACCACTCAGAAGACATCTGTAACAACCAACATATGATATAAGAACACAAACCAGAAAACTATTGTACATAAAGTTACATACAATAAAAATACAGGAAAAAGCACTAAGCCTAAGCATAGTACTTTTTCAAGTAGAGCCCATTTTTAGGCTCGGGCAGCTTATTCCCCTCGAAATCAGTTAATTCATATGCACCTTTCTTCAAAAATTTTGACACGACATAAGGTCTTGAATTTCCATGCCCCCAGGGGTTGTTTGTCTTGATCCAAAAGCAAGACAAGCTCCCCTTCCGAAAAAATCTGAGGTTTGACCGATTTATCGTATTGATTTTTAACCCTATTTTTATGAGCATCATTTGCTGTCAACGCATCTCTACGTTGTTCATCTAGATGTTATAAGTGTAACAAACATTCTTCAAGCTCAGTCATATCAGGTAACACATGAATAGAAATCTTTAAGGAGAGAATGCATTCAACCGGGGTTACTGCTTCCACCCTGTGAACGAGTTGGAAAGGAGAGAATCCTGTAGCAGTTTTCACATTGGTTTGATAAGCCCAAAGTGCAAGATACAGCACGATGTGCCAATTTGACCTAGCTGCATTAATAATACGCTTGAGAATAGTCTTCAAGGTCTTATTTACTGCCTCGACTTGACCATTCGCTTGCGGGTAGAAAGAAGATGAATGTTCTTGTTTAAACCCTAGCATAGTGGTCAATTCAGTCATCATACTATTTTGGAAGTGTGTAGAAGGAGCAAGTCGACATAAGTTGACTTAAGATCGACTTAGTCAGCCGACTAAGTCGACGGACCGACTAAGTCGGTCGGCCGACTAAACTAGTTAATTAAGTCCGGTAGTTATTTTGTAACTGTTTGTAACTTGTATATATTAGGCTGTTGAGCCACACAAGAACTCAGTTCAGTTCTGTGCTTTGTATGAACTCATTATAATAAAATATACTGTTCTATCCTATCTGTTCTTGTCTCTTGTCTCTGTTTATATTTATGTATGTTTAGTGTGTATTATTGGTAACCTTATGTGATCTGTGAGATTACAACATTGGTTCCGTTGCCGGGACATGAACCCGGGTCTCTCGGGTGAGAGCCGAGTATCCTAACCAACTAGACTACAACGGAACGAGAAGCTCATCAGTGGGTTTAGCAAGCCCTTCCAAACTTAGAGAAGGTCGACAACATCTGCCCGCAGATGAAAAGACTCCTTGATGCGGCAGAAGAACAGAACCAAATGTTGGGCCCCAACATGAAGAACATTGCCAAAATGACCATGGCAGCAAAGATGTCGGTACTTTCAAATCGTACTACTTTGACGATCGATATTCAGAAAGCCCTGCAGACATGGACAGAATTCCAGCATCAGCTTGCCGTCACTGCACCAGCCATAGTCGAAGTATGCGTCCAGCGAAGGCCAACTATCCGTCTGCACAGTCCACCTCAGTAGCAGTTTTGCAGGGTCCGACCAACACTAACAATTTTTGTACCTCCCTGTTTCTTCGGGACGAAGAAACGTTTTGTTCGTGGGGGAGATGTAGAAGGAGCAAGTCGACATAAGTTGACTTAAGATCGACTTAGTCAGCCGACTAAGTCGACGGACCGACTAAGTCGGTCGGCCGACTAAACTAGTTAATTAAGTCGGCTAACTAACAGTCGTGTCGGTTCACCAAACCGACAGGTAGTTATTTTGTAACTGTTTGTAACTTGTATATATTAGGCTGTTGAGCCACACAAGAACTTAGTTCAGTTCTGTGCTTTGTATGAACTCATTATAATAAAATATATTGTTCTATCCTATCTGTTCTTGTCTCTTGTCTCTGTTTATATTTATGTATGTTTAGTGTGTATTATTGTTAACCTTATGTGATCTGTGAGATTACAACAAAGTGACTGCCATGGTCAGTGACAATCTCTTTAGGAATATCGAACCATGCGATAATTTGTTTGAAAACGAAAAAAGCTACAGTTTCCCTGTCAACTTTATAGGTGGGCATTGCCTTTGCCCACTTCGTGAAGTAATCTACAATGACAATGATATGTTTATGCCCCCCAATCGAGACTAGGTTGCACGTCACGTAATCTATCCCCCACTTTGTGAAGGGGCCCACTGAGATGACGGGAAACAACAGAGCAGGATGCAACCGCATCTTTCTGGTGTAAAGATGACAAGGATGATAATGCTTCATGACTTCCACACAATATTTAAATATCGTGGGCCAGAAATAACTGGCACGCAAGATATTCTTGGCTGTTGCTAACCCAGATAAATTACCTCCACACGCTCCACTATGGGCATCATTTAGGACAGTCTCGGCTTCTTCGTGGGTAAGACATGGACGCAAAAAAAAACTACCCCCCTACGATATAAAATGAGGTAGTTTTTTGCATGTAAGCATAGTTTGCGCCATTCTTCCCGTGAGAAGGCTGCAGGGCACTTTAGAGTCTGGAGATAGACAAGTATATCTTTGTACCAAGGGTCATAGGTGGAAATAAAAAAGATGTGCTCATCTGGGAATGAGTCTTCTTCAATGTCTACATCTTCCTCAACCGAAAATTCTGCGATGAGCTCAGCAAAAACTAAGGATTTTTTGGATTTGGCGAATTGGAAATCTAAGTCAAACTCCTGAAGAATTACTATCCTTTTGTTAAATTTGCCTTCAACTATCCGTCGGGACAAAACATATTGGAAAGGATTAACATCTACCACTACCATCGTGGTCCTCAGTAAGATTTAGTGACACAACATCTGAACAGCATACACAACTACTAATGCTAACTTCTCGATGTGGGAATACCTAAGTTCAGGGCCGGCTAAAGCACGGCTAAGATAGTAGACGACATGCTCTTGGAGCTTATCATCCTCCTAGACTAGTACTACCCCTATGGTCGACTCGGATGCGGCCACATACAATATAAAATCACAAGAGTAATCTGGCAGGCACAGTAATGGTGTTGACAACAAAGCTTTCTTTAATGCCTCGAACGCAAGTTGTGTGTTTTCATCCCATACAAATGGGGTGTCCTGCTTCAACAGGCACATGAAACCTTTAGTGATCTTGGCATAATTTATGATAAAACGTTGAAGGAAGTTGTACTTCCCTTGCAGGATTTGAAGCTTCTTGATGGAACGAGGAGGAGGCAGATTTACTATGGCCTCAACTTTCAAAGGATCCACTTGAATACCTTTGTTAGAAACAATGAATCTGAGCAGTCTCCCTGACTCGACACAGAAAACACACTTGTGGGGATTCAAGCAATTTTTGTAGTATCTGCATCGTTCGAAGATTAAACGCAAGTGATCTGAGTGATCAATCCTCTTACGAGAATGTACTGGCAGATCACCAAGGTAGGGTTTTACAATAGATTTAATGTCATGAAAGACAAAATTCATTGCTCGCTGAAAGGTAGCCCCTGCATTTTTCAATCCAAAAGGAATTTTCTTGTACGCAAATGTACCCCAAGGACAGATGAAAGTTGTTTTATTTTGGTCTTCCAGTTTAATTTGAATTTGATTATACCCAGAGAAACCATCCATAAACGAAAAGACTTCACTCCCCGCATAGGCATCAATGATTTGATCTATGATTGGTGTGGGGTAGTTATCCTTAGGACAAGCTTTGTTTCGATCGCGAAAATTAGTACAAACGTGTATTGTCCCTTGCTTTTTGTTGACAGGAACGGGGTTGGATACCCATTCTGTCAAAGCTATTGGGTAAATGAAACCGACTTTCATCAATTTTTCAACTTTAGCCTTACCAGTTACCGCTTTACACGGATTGATAGGTCTAAATTTTTGTCGAACGAGTTTGGCATCAGGATATGTTCAGATTTCATGCTCGACTATTGATGGATCTATGCCTGGCATCAAGGCAAACACATCGCAGAATTCCTTAAACAAGGCTGTATAGATCGCAATATCCTCCGGAGAGCAGTTTGCATCGATGTGTACATTTTCCAAAACGTTTGGGTTTGCAAAGATGTTGATAGGAATAGTAGTGGAAATGTTTGACATATTCCCCTCAATAAATATTTCTTACCTAGGTAATGGATTAATAGGTGTATCAACAACACCTGCTAGTCTCATATGGAACTCTTGGTTTTCAATCTTGCTCAACTCTAGAAGAAAATAGGATCGATAGTGAAGATCTTCACAGATCTTATCTCCTCCGCACATAGCTTCCAAAATGGCTTCATCAGAAGGCAAAACCATATCTAAGCAATCACTAGTATGCAAAGAGTTCGCTGTCCAAGCAGGCAGATAGGCTTCTTCCGGCTCCTCTGATACTGTGAGAGGGACCGAAATGGGATCAACAATGGTATGAACGATAGCTTGATAAGATACTTCCGCTACTGATAAGGGCACTTCAGGTTCATGGCGGGAAGGAAGAACCCAAAAATATGTTCTATCGACAACCATTGCAATAGACTTCCCTACACTAGTAGAACCTAAATAATTAATCGAATTAGAAAATCGAATGTGCCCATAAATGATGCATACATTCTAGCCCCTAAGCTCTCTGAAGCAGGTTTAACCTAATCAACCAATGGCATGGTGGACTCATTAGTTTCCATGCGGCCCTTTCGAGTAAAACTGAGTTGGTCTACAGTAACCAACTTCGCTTCGTGCGGAAACACTACTACCCGAAGTACGACCGATGCAATAGCGGACATGGCATAAGTCCAACTTCTCCCCAGGAGCAAGTTATAATCCAAAGGTGCATCAATAACCTCTACCTCAATAGACACTGCCTTCCCTACCAACTTTGTTTCGAAAGTCGGTAGGATACCATGTGGACGAAATGACCTTTCGTCGAAAGCAGTAAGTAGGGTGTTCAATGGAACTAGCTCTGGAGATCCAAGAGCTTTCCAACAAGACAAGGACATGACACATGTGGAAGCGCATTCATTGACAACTACCCTTCCAATGGTTTTTCCGCCATGGATGACATCTATCAATAAGGCCACATGATAAGGTAGGTGAATTTTGACATCAGATAAATTAAACTTCATCGTGAGGCTCGATGAATCCATACTACCTAAGGCTGCTAAGAGTGCATCTCGCTGGGTGGGACAACTCTATAACACCTCTAAAGATTACATTGCACAAGGGGTCTGGGCTAAATCTTCAACTACAGAGTAGTTGGCTGTAGCCCTAGCATTGTGATTGTGCAAGGTTTTCTTAAAGACACCCTTTGGTATCTTGGGCATAGTTTCGACAGGTTTTTCAATTGTGAGAGGGTTAGAAGTTTCACCTATAGACTTACCTTTCTCTGGAGCCTCAGTCTCATAGTTGTTGTTCCTAGTATGGAGTAAAGTTTGGGATCAAACCATGTTGATATAATTTGGGTCAGGAGCATTTGGGGTGCCCCCTGCTACATTTGAAGCTGAAGCAGAATTCTGTCCTTGGGGAAAATGATCCTTTAGGACAACCGTTTGTTAGCCTTTTAGCAGCTTCTGAGCTTGGTCAATAAGGGGAAATTGATGGGTCAGGTGATCTTCTTGGAACAACTTACATGGGAATTTCACCTTTTTCTTTTCTTTTTTGCCCCCATCAACATTGTTTGTGGGTTTTGTCTTGTTTTGGTTTCCCTCACCTTTCTTCCCCTTCTTCTTTTTCCCACCAGGCTGCTGGTTGCCCTTTTGAGAGGATTGTGCAAAAACATTTGCATTCTAGGGTGAGGGGGAAGCTTTTGCTGCCTCTGCCGTAGAATGTTTGACGGACAACTCATTGAGCTGCTTAGCCAAAGTCTCTACAGTGGGAGATTTCTTAGAACCAACCACACCATCGACATGGGGTCCAGGCTTAGGTTTCTCTACATTATGCGTTGGCCTCGGTGCATCAAGGATGATTTCATATAAAATCCCAGACTAAGAATATATCAAATCTAGCTGCTGGGCCCCGAGGATAGCCTCTTCCTCATTGGTTACTCCCGAAGTAGATACATCCTTAGATATATGACAATAAGGATTTAAGGAACCATTCTAGTAAAAACTCAGGAGGAAAAGTGGCCTTAATAAGGCTCTTCTGTCTTCTCCACTCTTGGATGTGATCTGAAATATGAGTGGCCTTGTCCTGCCAAAAGGTAGACAACAAGTTTATCCCAACATCATACCGGACAGGAAGTTGGAAGTGATTAAGGAATACATTAGCCAAGTCCCAAAAACTATCAAAGGCAACAAAGGGAAGTTCAATGTACCATTTTGCTGCGGTACTAGTCAGAGTTCTTTGGAATAATCTCAACCAAACCGTGCTGTCGTTCAGTGAGTTGGAAGAGCACCATAAATGGAAAGTGGTAATGTGAGCTCCTGGGTCTTCACCAACTTTTCCTTCGAATTTTGGGATATTCGAGGGCAGCTTGGTCCAAACGGGTGGCTAGGAGGAGTTATGTCTCACCGGGTCATTCATTAGCTTTGACAAGTCTGGCAAGTTTAAAGTTGCCAAGAAAGGGAGCTTGGGTCTAACCGGAGCATGAAAAGTACCAGCTTGGGGATTAGAGGGAGTTGCCCCCAGGTTCCCATATCTGAAGAAGGGGTTGCCCCCCACTACCGGTTACGAAGTAGTTGGGCTGCTTTGGAAAGGATTCCACCCATAAGCCAGTGTATTGTTCACATGCGGTGCAGTGTATGAGATTCGAGCTACCCTGGTTGAAACTAGGGTTTGGAACATAGGAGTAGGTATCCCCCCACTAAAAATCAAGAAAGGAGAGCTCGTGAAAGGAGCTGAAACCAGAGTTTGAAAACCTTGACCATAAGGATCAGGGTCTCTGAACTGCACCCCTACATATGCAGGTGTTGGACCTACATATGGAGTGGATGGGGGAATGTGCCCCCCATTCCAATGAAAACCTTGGACAAATGACAAGGATCCTATAGGACCACTCTGAGCAGTGTGTGCGAAGGAAGTAGAAGCAGAAGGTACACTAGGAATCCCAGTGACCACTCCACTAGAAGTGCCTACTAAATTTTTGGAAGACGATGGTTGAACCACCTGGCTAGCTGGAGTTAAAGGTATAGTAGGTATACTTGTTCTGGGGGTACCAACCGGGGGAGGTGGCACCCCTTCATCCAGAGCGGCTGAGGTGGATGTAGAAGAACTTTCTCCTGCACTAGACATTAGTCTTCCTAGAGGGACACAAATCACAGGAGAACCGAAAGGACGAACCTAGACAATCACAAGATCGTTTAGGTCAGTTAGAGGTGAATTAAAGTTCCTTGCAATCTCGTCAGCCTGCAAGTCTTCTATCTCTACTGTAGTTAAATCAAACTGGTTTGTTCTAAGTTTTGGTTCACTCGAAACTTCACTAAATCCTATCGGTTCGAAAGAACCGTCTGTGTCTAATCTTCGCCTTTGAGGGGGAGGTGGAGGTTCCAATGTAATAAGCAGAGGAAGGTTTTGCAACCTTCTTGACCTTCTGAGAGGTTGGTTCTCCCCGATTGGAAATTTGAATCTTCACACCCTAAGGTTGGCTAAACACAGACAAACCATAGAGCAATCACTACAAAATTTCCTAAAGTCTCAACAATCACAAGGGGTATAAGATATGCTTTCTTGAAGAAAGTTGAGAGATAGTTTCTTGGCGTCCTTGAAGAGGTTCTTAGGCACAAGTGGAGGAATCACCCACCGCCCTCCTAAACTTTCAACAAGGGTTACCTTCCAAGATTGTCCAAGGTCAACCAGAAATAGCCTTTCGGTTTACCTATGTATAAACCCTAGATGTCAAAGAGACTAAAGGCTAACTTAACTATATCAATAGTCTAGGGGGATAGTCGCAAGCCTGGTTTGTACACATGGGCAGGGTAGCAAAGCCCAAAACTCTGTCTAGGACAGAATCCCTAGATGCGTGAAAACCCTGGTCTACGTTTTGAAAAGGTATCAGAGGGTTATATCCTCAGTCCAAGCCTCCATGCGACCTCGTGCTTAACTCCTGTTTGAGAGGAGCTTCCCAACTACTACCAACATAGAAAAGGATTTGCCTATCAATTGGCCAACCACGTTTGAATTTAAACACTTGTGGAGAGTTTACACTTCCTATCCCACAAGTCTAGCCTAATCTTGTAGGTGTATGACCCTATAAAACAAAACTTACTAATAAATTTTAAATTATATCGTTCATTTTAAGGGTTGTTCTTAGTCAGAGGGTAAGTGGCGTGAATGACTGTGATATTATAGACTCAATAAGAAAAGTTAAAAAGGTGTATAAAATGAATTCCAAAACAAATTGCAACTACTTAAATCAAGCTTCTTTTCTTTTTGTAAATATGAGCTAATGAGATTACAACTAAGTATGAGAAGACTAAGACTTGTTTTTATAATTTTTGAAATTTTATTCGAAAATACTGAAAATAAAACTACTATATGCAATTAAATGCAAAAGTATCAAATGTTTTTCTTCACTTTCCAAATTCTTCAAAAATTATCATGCACCTAAATGCAAATTTTTTTGAGTATGTTTGAATAATCAGACCATAAACAAAGCAATATGAAGTATATCGGACTTGCAAGAACCAATTTCAACCACTTAAGGAGGAGACTTGGTAAACACCTAACTTGGGAAGAATTAATGAATAAAATCCACTGAAATTACTAAAGGACAAGTGACAAACTGATACTACCCGAAAGCAGTATAGAGTACAAGGTATCCAAAATCCTGATCACTGACTCAGATACACGGCACTGGACCTATCACCCAAACAGGAGAACCTACTTCAAATTGCTAAGTGAAAGAAGACTCAAACAATAAAAATCAAAGGCTTAATAAAAAAGCACAAAGCATGGTGTATAGGATTTTCAAACTTACAGAAAGATGCCAACAACATAAGACCTTCAGGTAGACAAAAATCCAAACAAGACAGGGACAAGCACCCTCCCTAAAATTTTGTGTTGCTACAAGACGTATGCGATTGTCTTATAGGGCAACTCACGTACTGTACACGACTGTCTTATAGAGAAACCCACGTATACAAGTTGCTATACGCGACTATGTAGCACAACAACCCGTGTACGCAACAAAATTTTTTTCATAAAAGAAAAAATAATAAAGGTCTCTGGACACCGTATTGCAAATCAAAGGCAAGATAGATAGCCACACATAGAATCAGAGCAAATACTGGGAAAGTATCTACAGGACTAACCCACAGCAGGATAGACTCCCCAGCGGAGTCACCAGTTCTGTTGTTCAGGATAAAACACCCTTGTAACCTAGGGTCTCGGGTTACCAACTTACTACTAACTTGCAGAAAATCAACTTTTCCAGAGAATGGAAAGGGAATAGGAAGAAAGTCTTGACTTACCCTATTACTGACGGTTGATCCAAGCTTGATCTTCTCCCACTCCTCTTCTCTCTAAAGCTTCCAGGGATGCACCTCTTCACCTGCAAAGAGAAAATCCTTCAAGTAATATCTCATGCATATATATATCAGAGGTTAGATGAATAGTATATCAAACATATAAGCAAATATATTCATTAACCAAAATACATGAAATAGACTCAACACAATATTGGAAGAAGAATTCTCCTTATTAACAATCGATGAATGAGATAAGAGTACAACCCAGCTTCTGAGACAAGGACTCCTCTGCAACCAAAGGACTCTGAGTTCTGCTATTCCAAGATTCTGAAGATATACCACCAGCATAACTTTGCTCTCCAAAATTGATTGATTAGTCCCCACCCCAAGGCCTCTATTTATACTTTGGGAAATAGAGTAGTTTTGAAGGTTGGGATGGTTGAGATAGTTGGGATAGTTATGGACTAGGACCCAATTAATCTCGTCTAATCTCGTTTTATATTTTTTAAAGTCGAAACAAGGTGTATGCATTAGAGGAAATTTGGGGTCTAAAATGGGCCTTATAAGAAAACGTGCCAAAATAAGTTTTTGTGAGTTGGAATTCAAGAACCAATAGAATTTCAATAAAATAAGTCAACCATAATGGTTGAATTGACATATTTGTCATTAAAAAAAACTACTTTTTTTGTTTGTATTTTCGACATATCTCCCTGTGTTTTTACTCAAATTTCGATCGGGAAATCTCGTTGGATGTGGAATTTGATTCTGAATCCAACGAGTACACACACTGCATACTTTTGATGGACCCTGCTACCACAAAAACAAGAAATACCTGAAAAAATGTGATGACGACATCATCATCACGTTTTTTCAGGTATTTCTTGTTTTTGTGGTAGCAGAGTCCATCAAAAGTATGCAGTGTGTGTACTCGTTGGATG
The DNA here is from genome assembly GCA_001517045.1 of Pseudotsuga menziesii. Classification (NCBI taxonomy): domain Eukaryota; kingdom Viridiplantae; phylum Streptophyta; class Pinopsida; order Pinales; family Pinaceae; genus Pseudotsuga; species Pseudotsuga menziesii. Next base: position 369,887 of record LPNX011168945.1, read on the forward strand.
CGGAATCAAATTCCGCATCCAACGAGCTCCCCTGATCGAAATTTGAGTAAAAACACAGGGAGATATGTCGAAAATACGAACACAAAAAGTAGTTTTTTTCTTTCTTCCTCCAAAATTAATCAATATTATTTTATTATTTTAACTATTATTTTATTATTTTCCTTAGGAGGCCCATTTTAGACCCCAAAATTCCTCTAATGCGACTATTAATATAGGCAACTTGCGTATGACACATGAGTTGCTCGAAGGAAACCCGCGTACGCAAGTGTATGCGGGTTGCAATGCAAATCCTTGCATATGGTACACGAGTTGCAATGCAGATAGTCACGTATGCAACTCAACTCTTAGAAAAAATACATATAAAGCTGGTTTGAGGGTAATTCATCCTAGGTCATGCCCATTTATAGTATTTTGACCACTTCAATCCTAATTTGTCCTTTTGTGTCCCAACATGAAGAATGTTGGCACTTGGATGGAGAAGTGCCATTTGGGTTGATAACACTATACGACTAGATATTGTGTGGCAGAGATTAAAGGCGGCCAAAGATCAACGACTATGAAGGATTCCGTTGATAAAAGAGCAAGGAGGATAAAAGGTGAGTCAGGTTGCGAAATCAAAACTAATCGCCATAGATTGGATTGAGATCGATGGTGCAGAGCGATGACTCTGGGTGGAGTTGCGTGGTTTGGAAAACTTTTGATGTGCGCGGTATTTTTATGAAATCCGCTTCATCATATTTGAATTCCATCGTTGATCTGGTGGGGACATAGATCCGATAGTTAATAAAGATTCTGCTGATTCAACTATCAAGTTGATTAACAACAGAGAGTGGGTGCAGAAGTTTTATCCAAAATAATTTGTTGTAGGCTTGAGTCCGTCTGGGTGAGTTGGGTGACAGATCAACGAAATATTTTTTGCTGATTAGATTTTGTTTTGTGTGGATTGGACCTGCAATCTCTTACCTGGCATTAGTTTGGATAACTCCCCTCCCTATTCCTTGTGAAATCATGCCCCCATCTATTTCGTTGCAGTGCATAGCTAGTTGTGGTATTTTATTAAATTGCATATTTACATGATATCTCAAAAATATATCGTGACTGACTAGCACGAGAACCAACGACATCAACCTTGATCGATGATACATAAAACACCAAATGAATGGCAAGGCCTTGGCCTTGAGCTCCTCGCCATGATTTAATAATAGTAATTACATCATGTACAATTTTAATACCATGGGGTCACAACCGGGGTATTACATTCCCCTCCCCCTTACATTAGCACTATCCTCAGTGCTCTAAAAAATTGAACAAAAATGGATGTGCCAATCTCATGGCATCCTACAGCTCCCACGTAGCCTCATAAGGACCGTAGTGCCTCCACTGCACCTTTACCTGTCCAACGTCTCGATTCCGTAACACTGTGACCTTCTTGTCGAGGATGCGCAATCGCTCGGTTTGGAACTCTCCCTCAGGTTCCACCTGGATCACATCCCAATTTATCACATGGTTAGGGTCATGTACATATTTCTTAAGCAAAGAGAAATGAAAAACATTATGAGCTCTAGTGCTAGCAGGAAATGCAAGTCTATATGTAACTGGCCCTATTCTTTCAAGCACTTCAAAAGGCCCATAATATCTAGGTGATAGCTTGGCACAAATTCCAAGCTTCAAGGAACTCTTCCTTGGCCTCACTCTAAGGTAAACATGATCCCCAACACTAAAATCTCTATGCACTCTATGCTTGTCTGCATAGCTTTTCTGTCTATCTTGGGCTGCTTTCAGGTTCTGCCTAATCTTTGAAACCTCTTGCTCCATTTCCTTAAGCAATTTTGGACTAAGCACAATCCTGTTCACTAGGTTATCCCAAGTTACTGGTGTCCTACACCTTCTTCCATACAAAGCTTCATACGGACTCATTCCTAATGATGCTTGCTGTCCATTATTATATTCAAATTCTACCAAGTGTAAATAATCCTCCCACTTGGATGGTTTGTACATTACATACATGTGAAGCATGTCTTCAAGCACCTAATTTACTCTCTCTATTTGTCCACCAGTTTAAGGATAGTAGGCGATGCTAAAGTTCAGATTTGTACCCAAATCTGCAAACAAACCCTTCCAAAAATTGGAAGTGAACTTGGTATCTTTGTCAGAAATTATTGCCTTAGGCAAACCATGAAATATGAAAATCTCCTTCATGAAGATCTTTGCAATGGCATCAGCTTTATATGTGGACTTAACCGGTATAAAATGCGATGCCTTTTTCAACTTGTCCACCACAACTGTGATGGAATCATGTTGTCTCACCATCATTGGCAATCTTGTAATAAAATCCATGGAAATAACTTCCCATTTCCATTTTGGGACTGGAAAAGGCCGCAATAAACTTGTTGGGAGTTGATGCTCAACCTTCACCTATTGATATTTCATGCACTTAGACTTATACTCAGCAATGTCCATTTTCATTCCTGGCCAATAATACTACTTTCTGGCTATAGCAATTGTTTTCTGATATCGTGGGTGACCAGAATACAGAGCTTGATGGATCTCATCCATAACAATCCTCCTCAAGTCTGCCACCTTTAGAATGTAAATTCTATTCTTATAAGTAAGAAGTTCATCTCCTTCCAATTGATATCCTTCATACTTATTTTCAAGATTTTTCCGCTGCAACTTGTCCTTTATATGCACATACATTTCATCCTCAACAGTATGATTAATAACTTGTTGTCTCAAATCTGGTTGGGAAGTACTAGGAGATGCCACATGCATTTCATGCACCTTCCTGTTGAGTGCATCCACCACCTTATTTTCTTTTCCTTTTATGTGTTTGATTTCAAAATCAAACTCACACAAAAACTCCAACCATCTAGCTTTCCTAGCATTTAATGTTGTATGATCAAACAAGTATTTCATACCACAGTGGTCTGTCCTTAGCTCAATTTTTCTTTCCATTAAGTAATGCCTCCACATATTTAGAGTATGTACTATGGTTGAAAGTTATAGATCATGAGTAGCATAGTTCTTCTCATTCTCCTTCAACTTTATAGACTTATATCATACCATGTGGTTGTCTTGCATAAGAACTCCTCCAAGTCCTTGATTACATGCATCAGTACACACCACAAAGTCTTTTTCTGGGTCTACAATTTTCAGAATTGGTGCACTTGTAAGAAGATTATTCAACTGCTGGAAGCTTTCTTCACATCTTGGTGTCCATTCAAACTTCATCCCCTTCTTTTGCAAAGAAGTGATTGAATGTGAAACCTTGGAGAATCCTTCAATGAACCTCCTGTAATATCCTGCAAGTCCCATAAAAGATCTCACATCTGTCACATTTCTTGGGGTTGGCCAATTCATGACGGCCTCAATATTTTTAGGGTCCACATATATGCCCTCCTCTAAGATAATGTGACCCAAATAATGAATTTTATCCTTATAGAAGTCACATTTGCTCAACTTTGCATACAACTTATGCTCCCTTAGCAATTTCAATGTCAGTCTCAAATGTTCTTCATGCTCTTCTTCATTCTTAGAATAAATAAGAATGTCATCCAGGAAGACAAGAACAAACTTGTCCATATACTTGCTAAAATCACTATTCATGAGACACATGAATGTAGTTGGTGCATTTGTGAGACCAAATGGTACCACTACAAACTCATAGTGTCCATACCTTGTTTTGAAGGTTGTCTTATGAATATCTTCATCTTTGATTCTTACCTGATGGTAACCAGACCTCAATTCAATCTTTGAAAATACCTTTACCCCTCTCATTTGATAAAAAATGTAACCTTGTTCAACTATCTGTAATCAATACATAACATGAGTGTCCCATCTTTCTTTTTCACAAACAGAACTAGTGCTCCCCAAGGGGACACACTCATCCTGATATACTTCTTTTCCAACAACTCTTGCAGCTGCATTTTCAGCTCTACCAATTCTGGTGTGCTCATCCTGTAGGTTGTCTTGGACACTGGTGCTACTCCAAGCATAAGGTCGATTGTAAAATCAATGTCTCTCTTTGGAGGAAGCCCTGGAATTTCATAAGGAAAAACATCCCTTAATTCTTGCAATACATGAAAGTCCTCCAACCTAGAAGTTTCATTCTTTGCTGCCTCCAAAACATGGGTTGCATAGAATCTACAACCTTTCGTATAGAACTTCTTCAGCTGCATTGCTGAAATCTTCCTAACAGAAGTCACATTTTGAATTCCTCTTACAATCCTTGGGTTTATTTCTTCATCCATGCATTCAAAAGTCTCGTTGTAACAGTCAAGCTTAACTGTGTGCACTTCTAACCAGTCCATTCCAATAAGAATATCATGGGAACCAAGTGGTAGAACATTCAAGTTTGCATAGGTGACTAACCCATCCATGACTAATGGAGAGTTCTGTACCACTTCATTAACTTTTCTCTTGGTTTGAGTGGCTAGTTGAACTAACCATGATTTTCTATGCTTTAATTTCTTAAAAGCACAAATCTCAACAATTCTAGGAGTAATATAGCTGTGAGTAGATCCAGGGTCAATCAAAATAGAAATAGATTGCTCAACAATATTACCTTCAACTTCAACCACCGTTGACTGGTGATCTGCCTAATGGTTCTCCATTGCTGCGTAGATTCTAGGGATGGTCCTTGCTGCTTGACCCACTATTTCATCTCCTTGGACATTGTGAGATTTCCTTACACTCCCATTCTCATGCGGACAGTTCTTGCGTATATGGTTTCCTCCACGTCCCTAACATTGGAGTGGTTCTCTTGGATCCTTTGGATCTCTTGGATTTTCTCCCATCATTCTGGTTGGCTTAGTCCCAGCTTGTGATGGCTGCCTTTGCTAATTTCAGAGTTGAGAAGGTTTGAAACCTTTATTCCTTTGGTCAAACTTCTCATTCTTCTTGTCCTTCCATTCCTTATGGGAATCAGGTTTTCTTTTGTTTTTATTGTAGCAATGCTTGGCCTTCCTTATAGACTCTTCTAGAGTTCAAGGTTCATCAAACTCAATTATCTCCTTGTATGACTGAGGTAACCCACTCAGAAAGCACTGAATTTCACTTTATCATCTTAGATATACTTGACATACCTCAACAGTTCCAAGAATTTGTTTGCATATTCTTCCATGGTCAGCTGTCCCAATCTCAGCTCATGGAATCCTTTAATCTTGTCATCATAGTACCTATCAGAGAGGTACTTCTGCTTAAAATAATTCTTGAACTGTTTCCACATGATCTTTCTGTCATCGATCTTCTTCACTTTCCTGAAGTGGTCCCACCATATAGATTCTCTTCCATTCAGATTGAAGATGGCTACCCTTGCCTTCATATTTCCCGAGTAGTGTTGGACTTGGAAATATTTTCTTATCCCAAGAATCCAAGATTTAACTTCTTGAGCAGATTCTACCTCACCATTAAAGGTAGGAGGCCTTGCCTTCTTAAATTCATCATGTGAACTATTTTGGTAATGCCTCTTCCTCTTATTCTTGTGAGATGGAGAGATTAAACCCCTAGTGGATCCTTCAGAGTCAGATGCTCCACTAGAAGACCTTTTTCTTCTTCTAGTACTGCTCCTACTTCCTTTTGTATTTAATGCCCGTGCCCAGAGTTCATCTACCTTTGGATTTTTGTTAAAATCTGCAGCATGGTTGCATTCAGCTAATTATGCTCTTCCTGAGATTTAATCATTCTTTCATTATCTTCTCTGTAACTTTGCAATTCCACCCTTATCCTTCTCATGGTGGCTGCAATATTTGGGGTAGTCTCTTGATATCTTCTTCCATTATATTATGTCTCAGCATTTCCAGCCCATATGCTCTCCCCCATGGCATCTACCTCGAGCTCATAAGGATCCTGTGCATCATTTATGTTGTTGACTCTCATGGCTGGACCAGAACCAACTTTTTCAAACTGCACTATGCCATCTGAAAATGTGTTAATAAACACCATTGTTAGCTGCGTGACAATCTCAGAATTTAAAAACCACTTACCGAATGTTCACTGCAGTTTTCTCTCTGCAAAAATATTCAACTTAGCCCATTTAGGTCCAATGTTATAACCAATAGCTCTGATACGACACTGTCACGTACCCACACCCCAATTACCATGCATAATGAAAAATTTCTTAAGAATCTTTGTTCTTCTTTTGAAACATAGGGCATGGGCTGTGAAGACACTCTTCAACATTCATGCTTAAGCATAACACGACTGTAACAATCATTTTGCAGCAGACAAATCCACTCTACAACCAGAAAAGTCATTTCCGCACTGAAACTGACTTTTCTGACTTCTGTCTTCCGGCTTCTGATTTTCGATTTCAAGTAGCGGGAATCCTGAAATGTGGTATGCTCACTTGTCAATTTTTCGCTTTCCGACTTCCCAAATTTTGATTCTTGACTTCGGGTAGTGGAAATCCTGAAATGCAGTATGCTCACTTGTCACTTTACAGACTTCCGACTTCTGACTTCGCGATTTCCGATTTCCGACTTCGGGTAGCGGAAATCCTGAAATGCGGTATGCTCACTTGTCACTTTTCTGAATTCCGATTCCTGACTTCCCGACTTCCGATTTTCGACTTCGAGTAGCGAAAATACATAGAATGACAACTTTATTTTCCGCTTTCCCACTTTCTGACTTCTGACTTCCCACTTTTCGTGGGTCGATACCGGGGTGCGAAAAACCAACTATTTACCTTAACCTTTTTTTGTTTTGTCGATTTCCTCCTTCCGCAGCAGCTTGGGGTGTGGAAATCCAAATTTTCCCTTATCTTTTTCCCATTTTTCCCTCCTTCCGACTTCTGACTTCCGCCTTCCGCAGGTAGATTCCAGAGGGCGAAAAAACACATTTTTCCTAAAGATAACTGCATTTATGACTCTTTGTCTAGGTATCCAACCTCCATGATCATAAGCAAAATACAGTGGAAAATACAAGGCACATACATATGAAAAATGTAGGGACATTTAGCAACAATAAACTTTACTTAAATCTTTAATAAGCATTCAACATATTCAGTTCATTCATAAGCAAATACATTGCAGAAACAATACAATAGAGAATACTTATCTTGAAGATGAAGCTGTCCCACAACTAGCTATGTCGCTGCAACATTCCACCCAACCATAGGCCAGTTATGTTCATCAATCTCTCACCACAACTGCCACCCCTGATATGGGCATGATTTCCATAAGGAACTAGGGAAAAACTGGCTCACACGTAGCTAGAACATATCAAACACAGTAAAGCCAACCTACAATTGGGTTTATCAGACTGTCCAGCCAAGCCAATACACAATTGAATTTATTAGGCTGAAGGCAATCAAGCCAATACACTTTTGGGTTTATCAAAATACTAAGGCAGCGGAAAGGTAGAATGTATAAGCTAGTGGCTCATTCACGGAGATAGGGACACCTCCACAAGATCTATCTAGCCTAGCATCCAAAATAAATAAACACCCAACACAAGGAAGTATCCCCTTCTCTGCTACACAGTCCCTCGGGCTATACCTTCCATTCTAGTGCTCTTCAGTATGTGCATAAAAGATTCACCAACCACTCTTATATTTTTGTGAGGTTCCTCTCTTCACTAGGTTTATCAAGCCAATTCGATGTCTCTTCCACTCCTAAGTCTTGCATACAGTTCAAACTGAAACTAGGGAACACAAAACAAAAAACCACAAGGAGACAAAACAACACAGGGATCCACTCTTGTAACACAAACAACTAGGGTTCCACACCACTCTATAATACAGAAAAACACTGTAACACAACAACCAGGGTTCCCAACAAATGAGAGGTGAAGAGAGACACTGCAGAATAACTCGTTCTGCGACTCAGGATAGTTAATAATGAATCCAATGGAATGGAAGAATGACCAAAAGAGTCATGGGTGACTCAAGAAAATCATGGACTGGGTACGCATTCACGTGATTTTTTGGTTCAGAAGCAAGAATTTGGCTTCCCTAGACTACAGGATTTCTCAGACACAAAATCTGACTGCCATACCTAGCCATGCCCAAGGCATTAACTGCCTCAACCAACTTTTGGAAGAATTGAATGATTGAATACAGAGGACGAAAATGGTAGATGAGAGCTTAAATAATGTGTATCTTGAACAGATCCGCGGTCTTAGTGAATTTCGCAATCAGAAGATGTACCCGAGATAAGCCTAAACCAATAGCCCATACAACTGGAGATTGTGCGATAGAGATTAAAGGTGGTCGAAGATCAACGACCACGAAAAATTCCGCTGATAAAAGAGCGAAGAGGATAAAAGGTGAGTTGGGTTGCGAAATCAAAACTAATCGTTGTAGATCGGATTGAGATCAATGGTTGAGATCGATCATCAAAATAGATCGACGGTGCACAATGATTATGCTGGGTGGAGTTGTGCGGATTGGAAAACTTTTGATGTGCGTGAATTTTTTATGAAATCCACTTCATCATATTTGAAGTCCATCGTTGATCTGGTGGGGACACAGATCCGACGATCAATAAATATTCGACTGATTCAACTATCAAGTTGATTAACAGCAGAGAGCATGCGCAAAATTTTTATCCAAAAGAATTTTTTCCAGGATTGAGTCTGCCTGGGCGAGTTGGATGACATATCAACAAAATATTTTCTACTGATTAGATCAGGTTTTGTGTGGATTGGACCCATAATATCTTACCTGTCATTAGTTTGGATAACTCCCCTCCCTATTCCTTGTGAAATCATGCCCCCATCTCTTTCGTTGGAGTGCATAGCTAGTTGTGGTATTTTATTAAATTGCATATTTACATGATATCTAAAAAATATACTGTTCCTAACCAACACAAGAATCATCAGCATCAACCTTGATTGCCGATACATAAAACACCAAATCAATGGCAGGGCCTTGGCCTTGAGCTCCTCACCATGATTTAATAACAGTAATTACATCATGTACAATTTTAATACCATGGGGTCAAAACCGAGGTATTACACTTCTTCTTGGAATTTGCAATATGTTTCTAATTTCCTTTCAGGAATAAGTCATCCGCATATAGTAATAGTATGAAAGGTTCATCATCCATAACCTTCAGATAAAGGTTAGGGTCGGATTTACTCTTGGTAAATCTGAAGCTTGTCAAGAATCTATCTATTCTTCCATACGAAGCTCTAGGAGCTTTCTTCAGTCCATACAAATATTTATTCAACTTACATACATGAGTCCCTTTGTCTTTAACTTCGAATCCTTGTGGTTTTTCGATGTATACTTCTTCCTCAATCACACCATTCAGGAAGGTTGTCTTTACATCCATCTAGTGTAGATTCCACTTCATCATGGATACAACTACCATGATGGTTTTGATGGAACTGTACCTTTCTATTGGAGTAAATGTCTCTTCATAATCAATCCCCTCTTTCTGAGAGAATCCTCTGGCCACAAATATTTCCTTGTATATTCAATACTTCCATCGGCTGCATGTTTTATCTTGTAGATCCACCAGGAAGATACCACACTGTTGTTTTCTGGTTTGGGTACTATATCCCAAACATCATTCTTCATTATTGATTGGTATTCTTCTGTCATTGCTTCTACCCATTCTTTCTTTTGTATGACTTCCTTGTAACTGGTAGGTTCTTGATCTACAATATCACACATCAAGGCCACATAACTAGAGAATGGCTTTGATCTCTTGCTTGTTCTTATGGAGCCTTCTGAAGCTCCATACTTTTCTGATTCTTGTATGATTTCTCTTACCCAAGCAGGTTTGAGATATGTCCATAGTAGGGGGTTCATGAGGTTCTAGCATATCATGATCTTCTGATGCTTATATTTAAGGAGAGGGTGCAACTTCTACTTTTATGGGAGGTACATCCACTTCATGTACTTCTTCATGTTGACACTTTCTATATTTCTTAAGATATATTTCTTCGTAAAATGTTACATCCCTACTAATCTCTATGTGATGGAAGCCTAAAATGTATATCCTGAAGGCTTTGGAGTCTTCACAGTATCCAACAAATATTCCCTTCTTTCTCGAAGGGTCCAACTTGGTTCTCTTTTATTTTGGAACGTGGACGTATATAGGACAACCAAATATCTTGAGGTGGATCTCTTCAGGCTTCTTGCCTGTGTACATTTCTTATGGTGTATTGAATCCAAGGGCACTATGGGATAATCTATTCTGCACATAAACTGTTGTTCTTGCCGCTTCAACTCATATATGCATTGGAAGATCTTGATCATGGATCATTATCTTCATTGCTTCGATAATGGTCCTATTCTTTCTTTCTGCAACACCATTCTGTTGGGGATTGTAGGGAGTGGTTAGTTCCCTCTTGATTCCAGCTTCTTTACAAAAGGCTTCAAATTATTTTGAAGTATATTCTCCAAGATTATATGTTCTGAATGTCTTGATTCTTCTATCTGAATGGTTCTCTATCAAGGCTTTGAATTACTTGAACTTCCCGGCTACTTCATTCTTTGTTTTCAAGAAGTTATCCATGTATTTCTTGAATACATCAATAAATGTAACACAATATTCATATACACTTAAATATGTGGAGGGCATTGGACCACATACATTATAATGAATTAATTCCAACGTACCTTTAGTGTTTGTTTCACTTTTCGGAAATGGATTCTTGATATTCTTTCCTCTTGCACATCTTTTGCAAGTTACTTCATGATCCATCTTCAAATTTGGTAAGCCAATTACTACTTTGCTCATATAGGTTAATGCTTTGTAGTTGATGCGAGCAAGCCTCCTATGCCATAGTTCACTTGATCTAGTGATCATGGACAAAGGTTGTTTGTGAATGTCCTTTGAGTTTATATAATCATCATTCTTCTTCACCAATGACAACTACATCTTCAATTGATTTTCCTTTGGTCCACATGAGTACTTGTCCATCTATAAAAGCAACTCTATATCCTTTATTATCTAGTGCTGAGATGGAAATTAAGTTCATCTTCAAACCTGGTACATATAGTACTTCCTTCATCTTCATGGGAGTTCCAGAGTTAAGCTTGTAGCTTTCTTCACCAATACCTTTGATGGGATATTGATAGTCATATCCTAATGATATTTTATGAGGAGAGTTCTTCTCTTCAAGTCTTTACATAGTTTTCTTATGTCCTTTCATGTTATTTGAAGCACCATTATCAATAATACATGTATCTTCTCCAGGTATTACAGACCCATAGAGTGCAAAGAATAGTACATATTCTTCTTTTGCTCGTATCTTTCGAGGTATTTCTTCTTCTTCTTCTTCCTCATCTTTAGCTAGATGTGCATGATGTCTTTTGTTGTTATTCTTCTTTAATGGACACTCTCTGGCAAGGTGTCATATCTTGTGACAGTTGTAGCATTGATATTGGGAGTAGTATTTCTTCTGATTGTTTTCTCTTTTCTTTTGAAACCTCTTGGGAGGTTGATACTCTTTGTGAATTCCCTTATTGAAGCTTGATTGTCTTTTTCCTCTTCTTGTATGGGTGGCTAGGGTTTGATAATCTTCTTTGAGTAGAGCTTCTCTGTTAGCTACTCTAGCTTCCTCTTGGATGCAATCTTCCCATACAATGTCAAACTTCATACTTTCTTTTCTGGCACACGTAGTCTGCATGAATGAATCCCAAGGTCTAGTGAGACCATTGAGAGCAGTCATAACTAATTCTTCTTCATCAAGGGAGTCTCCAATGGCTTCTAGTTGCTCCTTGAACGGGGAGACCCTTGTGAAGTAGTATTGAATGGGTTCTCCTTTACTCATCTTGGTACTCTTCAATTGAGATCTCAAATTCATCCTCTTGTTGATGTTCTTTCCTTCATACATTCTGGAAAGGGAATCATACATTTTTTGGGTGTCTCTTTGGATGACACTTGAGGGATCAAGTGATTCTTGATAGAATCAACAATGGTCCTCATTGCCTTGTTTAGGTCCTTCTGGTGCTTTTCCTTAGCTTCATCTTCTTCTTATTTTGCAACTTATTCTTTGATATATTTGTCAAGATCATTCTCTCTCAGAATGAGACCAATCCTATACTTCCATGCTCGAAAGTCTTCTATGCCTTCTAGCTTGTCCTCAAACTTAGTGCTTGGGGCCATCTTATTGAGGAGGTCACTAAAAACTTAAATTTCTCAATGCAATAATGACCTTACCAGGAGATGCACTTGACTGAGGTGAGTTGGTTGGTACACTTGGTTTCTGGAGATTCCAAATCTCCACCCTTCAAAACTTGCTTGCGAGATTTTAGTTTCTACAGAATTCTGGTTCTGGTTTTTTTGTAGTTTTTCTGGTTCAGGGCCAAACTAGGGTTTGGATTTCTCAAAGATCCACCCACTCAAAAAATTTGATCTAGGGCTCAATATATGCGCTCTAGGGAGGCATAAATTTCTATGCAATAAGATTTCCAAAATTCCAATTTAGACATAAACCCTAATTTCTTGCTGGAGGGAGAGGAGAGAGAGTTTGACCTTGTGAAAGTTGTTCTACTCAGGCTAGATTTGATACCATGTTAATATTTCATATGCTTAGCTAGATATCATTAGTGTTTAATCCAATTGCACATCAATACCATGTGCATAATCACTAAAAGAAACACAATCACAAGATAGACACAGATTTATCCTGGGAAACCCTCAAGGGGAAGAAAACCCATCAAAACTCCCTCTATATAGATGTATAAGATAAAACCCCAAAACAGGTGCTCCTTCCCCTTGTTGATCTATCTCTTTCTCTCTCTCTCCTATGTGATATACACAAGTGAGTGTGCGTGTTCAAATGAGGAACACATCTCCTCTATTTATACTCTTTCTGTCACATGAATTTTACCCTAACAAGTCAGTCCCACAAAACTTACTGTGCCGACTTCACCTAGGAAGACACAAAACAATATTATATTATATTCAAGAGGGTACTATTGACTTGACTTATAATGGAGGTTATACCTCATATCTCTTTGATGACCAAATACAATAGTAACATCCCGATGAAGGAATAAGACATCTCCCTTGGGTTACATCAGTAAAATACATTTAAAATATTCTTCGAAGTTACAATATTCCAACACAAAATAACTGAATTAATCTATTCATAATAACTATTGTCAAAAATTAATATTAACATAGTATTAATATAATTTGTTTTTAATAATAATAATAATAATAATATCAATATCAATATTTTTTAAAGTGAAAAAGCAGTAAGTTGTTATTTCTAATGAAGTTAAAGTTACAGAATTCATGCCAAATGGCATAGAGTCATCTGAAAAATATATCTAGCATACACGTACATACCGAGTGTCTTCCTTAACATATTTTTTTATACATACATAATCAATGGTCCAAATACTTGTCCCAAAAGAGATCCAAACACATAGAGCCACCAACATATGGGCATAAGCAGATCCAAAAAAACAGAAAACATAGTCTTACGATGTACCATCAATGGGCCAAATACTAGTCCCAAAAGAGATCCAAACCCATAGAGCGACCAACATATGGGCATAAGTGGATCCAAAAAAATAGAAAACATAGTATCACGAGGTACATGCTCTATAAAATAGGTTAAGATCATGAGTTGATCAATATTAGACCACCAGAAAATTCCTCAAAAAATATATAACCATCCATTGGCCCAATGGCCTTTCTTGGAAAGTGTATAATCCTGAGTATTATCTTCCCTATAAACATGTTTAAAGGATATCTTAGAAAACTTCAAAATAAGAAGATGGGTTTGCTATATCCATTGATCTAGAAGTAGTGTATGTAGTTGTTACATATCACTCGCCCAATAGACAGTAACTCTAGAATCCCCAAAAAATTTGATCCAAAAAATACCACAACATTTGGCAAACCAAAAAATACCCCAAAGTGCCAGCAGCTCCACCTTGGTATTTCTCCCCGTGCACACCACAATTATAATCCAAATATGGTCTTCTTTTTGTAGATACATGAGCATAAAAACACCACATATCCCAACCTGAGATGCCCCATCGAAAAAACCATCTGGAATCCCATCCAGTCTCTTGGGATGCATGAATCTAGACTAAGAAAGTTTGGCACCCTCATTGTTTTTAAAAATATATATCTCACAATCCTCATAGACACCGATTCAGTAGTTACCTTTTATCCTCAAATAAATAGATATTCCCAGCCTTCCAGGTCTCCTAGATGGTATACCATGAAAGATTCTTAAAGATTTATTTGATATGAATCCAAATAATTGAAACACTCATTGAAAGACAAGCCAACCCAATCATCTGCATGATTCAGTTTCATCTTATGGATTTGCCACAGATCTATGACAAAATAACAATGGCCAAATAGATGAGATGTGGTCTCATTTTCCTTAAGGAAAATCATGCATCGCCCAGGACCCATCAGTCTGTGTTTAAGTAAATTCTCCCAGCATACGATGTGGTTGTTGAAATATTGTAACTTCAAAGGATATTCTAAATGTATTTTACTGATGTACCCCAAGGGAGATGTATTATTCCTCCGTCGAGATGTTACTATTGTATTTGGTCATCATCGAGTCATGAGGTAAAGCCTCCATTGTAAGTCAGGTGAATAGTACCCTAATGAATATAATATAATATTGTATTTAGTCTTCCTAAGTGATGTCGACCCAATCAGTCAAGTGGGGCCGACTTGTTAGGTTAAAATTCAAGTGACAAAAAGAGTATAATTAGAGGAGTTGTGTTCCTCATTTGAACATACACTCACTTGTGTATCGCGCATAGGAGAGAGATATATATATATTTGCTGGAAGAAGGCACACATGTCTGGGGTCTTGTCTTGTAATTTTGATACATCATATACAGAGGAATTTTCGCTGGGTTTTCTTCCCCATGAGGGTTTCCCAGGATAAATCTTTGTGTTCTTTTGTGTGTTTGTATTTGTCTATCTTTGAGTGATCCTTTTGCATATGGTTATGATTTTATAATGCTAAATATTATAAGATCTGGTATAACCATTAAAAACTTAACATGGTATTAGAGCTACCTTGAAAGAAGTCTTTGTGCAGTCGAAAGACTGCTACAACTAAAACTATTGAAGATTAGGGTTTCATGCTTGAAAACCCTAAAAGACTAAAACTAGTAATGTTGGGAATTTCACAATATCTCGATATTGGAGAAGGCTTAGGAGTCAAAAATTTTACAGGCCGAAGATGAAATATTTCTGTAACCTATGTAAAAGTTTCAGCCTTAGATTCACTATAATCTAGGAGATATGATTCCTCCAACTTAGGGTTCCAGCCTCTACCAGGATTCAACATTAAATAAGCGACCTAGGGAGAATTGCTATATCTCAGGATAGGAAGGTCCAAACGAAATTTTGCAAGATGTTGCAGATAGGGAATGGGCTATAGTTTCTTTGGTAATAGTTTCACTCCCTGAAGGTGAAACTGTGTCACGTGGAAGTTCATATAAGTTCTCTATGCTGAACAGTCTTGAAATAAGTCACCTTGGTAAAATTCCCATAAGTCCCAACTGGTGAAACCAATTCTGCTCTAACCTGTGGGGTTGCAAGGAAGATAGATCAGGATACCTCAATACAAAGTTTCAGACTAAGAGGAATAGGAATTGTGGAGATACAATAGAAACAATACCAGATAATTCCATAGAAGAAGTTGAAGAAAACTAGGGCATCAGATATTTTACAGTTTTGATCACAATTTTGGGAAAATTAGTATGTTTCTAAGCTCGTCTTGAGGAGGCACATATTTCTATCCAATCAGATTTCAAAGATACCTGAGTTGAAAAATTAGGTTTTCTCTGTCAAACCCTAGGTCCACCAGATGCAACATTCCATAAAATCTTTCAAGTAAGCATCAGATTGAAGCAATCTCATTGGTCAAAGAAGAAGCTGTAGATCCAGAAGGAGATGAATACAAAGCACAAGAAAGAATATACCAAACAAACAAAGATAAGTATTTGATTTGTCTTTCCTATATATGCTGTGTATTATGCATGATAGAATGTTTGCATTAATGACAATATACTACTAATATGCATGTTATGGGTAAGTAGCCCATGGTGTTATACAACACTCCATTGCTACTTATCTAGAATGAAACCTCTTTGCTGACATATTGGATTAGTGCAAAATCTCAATGATGTCATGGTAGATATGGAAGGCATCTGGAAATCTTATGTGTGTATATGAGATATGGATGAATGTTGTATTAGATAAAATAGTTGCATGATTGTATCGTTATGCATAAGAATTTGTCATTATGCATATGTCCTATTAAATGTTTCTAACCATGAAATTGTGTATGTGACTTGTAGGAAAGTTTGTGTACAACTGCCTACAAGAAAAGGAGGATAAGACTTGTTTCAAAGAACAAGTGATGACAATTCAAGATTCACTCTAATAAACATACATGAAGATGAACCTGAAGCTCCCAGGGTCAGAGACATCGTGATGGAAGAAAGAGATTCAAAAGAATATAAAAGAGTGGTAGATCCACCTTGAGAGATGAAGACCACCTTAGGAACTCAGGATGAAGAAAATTATGACGATACTTCCAACTAAGGTAAGAGGCCTCAGATACACTCTAGTTATGTGGCACAATTGAGTGACATCATTGATACAAACCCTTCCGACTATGGAAGAAGCTATGATAAAAGAGTAACAGTTGATCATGGGGAATGATGTCTAGGATGTGGTTCTGAGACCTGAAGGGAAGTCCGTAGTGTATTCCAAGTGGATCTACAAGAACAAGTATACAAAGCAAGGTTCGTGGTTTGCTTAAGAAAGAGGGAATAGACTATGACATGACATACTTTATTGACCAGACACACTTCTATAGTAAATTAGAAGTATATATCAAGCAAAGAACCACCTGCGCAGAATAGGCTTTGTATGAGCTTAGAAGGAACCCATAGATAAGCACATCTAGTTACATAAGGAGCTTGAACATCACCTAGAGTGATGAATATCTTAACCTTTGATACAAGGCTGAATATGGAAACCTATAGAATATAACAATCTCACATATGGGTGCAACATGAACTTTTTGACAAAGTTCAAGATAAAGGATCTTGGTATATAGTAACCTGAGATGGATACATAGAAGATCACTACTAGAGGATGCTACTTGTCACTTCAATACATAATGTTTCGATATATAGAGTACAAAATGTAGAGGGAGGATGATGCTCCGCTTCAGGGGGTGTGACTGTAGAAGATCTTTGAGTTCGATACGATACGACAGGATGGACAACTTCCTTATGGACTAAGACTTTACCAAGAGTAAAGTGGGTTCCAACCTTCAAGGTTGAATGCGAAAGACTGGGATATTTCAATGACCTAAAAGGATGAACTCACGGTAGAAGCAATGATGGAAGAATACCAGTCATTAATGAAGAATGATGTTTGGGATATAGTACCCATACCAGAAAGTAAGAGTGTGGTTTCTTCCAAGTGGGTTTGCAAGATCAAACATGTTGCCGATGAAATTGTTGAAAAATACAAGGCAATATTTGTGGCTAGAGTACACTTCCATCAAAACCATCATGGCACTTTCTTCCATGATGAAGTGGGATCTACACCATATGGATGTAAAGACAACCTTCCTAAATGGTATGATTGAGGAAGAGGTTTAAATCGAACAACCATAAGGATTTGAAGCTGAAGACATATTGACTCATGCATGTAAGTTGAAGAAGGCTCTGTATGGACTGAAGCAAGCTCCTAGATCTTGGTATGGAAGAATATATAGCTTCTTGACAAGCTTGGGATTTATCGAAAGTAAATATGATCCTAACCTTTACCTAAAGGTTATGGAGGATGAACCTGTCATGTACTATTGTTGTATGTGGATGATTTTTTTCTGACAGGAAATGAGAAACAAATCATAGAAAGTAAGAAGAAGTTAGCTAGAGAATTCGATATGAAATATCTTGTATTGATGCAATATTTCCTTGGGCTTTTGTGGCAGATCCTAGAATCTTTCTGAACCAGGGAATGTATGCAGTGGACGTCTTAAATAGATTTGATATGTTGGATTGTAAAGCCATGGCCACACCCATGGATACCAACCCAAAGTTGTTATCTGATGAATCATCAAAGTTAGTGGATATGAATAAGTACAGACAAATTATTGAGTCATTGATGTATTTGACGAATACAAGGCCAGATATATGCTTTGCTGTGAACACATTGAGTCAGTATCTAGTTAAACCTAGACATTGTCACCTCATAGCTGGGAAGCATGTGATGAGGTACCTAAAATGTATGATAGACTTTGGACTATACTATGATAGAGATAATGAATACAGATTGTATGGATATACAGATTCATATTGGGAAGGAAGTGCCGCAGATAGAAAGGGCACCTCAGGTGGATGATATTGTCTGGGATCCACCATGATCTCATGGCCGAATAAGAAACAATCTAGTGATGCTCTCAGCACGATTGAATTAGAGTACATAGCAACTTGCTCCGCTATTTGAGAAGCCATATGGATTCGGAAATTGATGACAAGTTTATTAGATCTGGATTTGGATACCATAGTGATTCTATGTGACAACCACAATTGTATAAAGATGACAAAGAATCCTATGTTCCATGATAAATCAAAGCACATAGAAATCCGATATTTTTACATAAGGGATAAGTACAGAAGGGAGCTATAAAACTCTAGTATGTGAGTACCATTGAGCAAGTTGCTGGTGTGTTGACCAAGATTCCGTAAAAATCTTGGTGTAGTTTAAAAATACTTACCTAGCAAGTAGGAACAATGATTATGATACATACCTTCCTTGCAAGGAGGAACAATTATGATGATACATACCTTCCTCACAAGGAGAAACAATGATGATGATACATACTTTCCTGCAAGGAGGAACAATGATGATGATATAAAATTTCCTTGCAAGGAGGAACGATGATGATATGGACCCTTCTTGGAAAAAAGAAACATGTCAAAGATATAGACTCTCTTCAGAAAGGAAGAATAAGTCAAAGATATGGACTCTCTTCGGAAAGGAAGAACAAGCCAAATGTATGGACTGTCTTTGGAAAGGAGGAACAAGTCAAAGATATAGACTCTCTTCAGAAAGGAAGAACAAGTCAAAGATATGGACTCTCTTCGGAAAGGAAGAACAAGTCAAATATATGGACTCTCTTTAAAAAGGAGGAACAGGTCGAAGATATGGACTCTCCTCGGAAAGGAAGAACAAGTCAACAATATGAACCCTCCTCGAATAATGGGGGAGCAGGTTGATATATATCCTCCCTGGAAAGGGGGAGTGATGATGAGACTATCATTGATGACAATGATGCTCCAGTATGAAAGATACCGAGTGCACTTGAATATGCTGACAAGGTGCGACATTCACTTATGGACGATAGTATCCTCTCTTGAGGATGGTCTAGTAGGTATAACAATTTGTTCATGAGAGTGGTCCTTACTAGCTAAGGATGTCCCTACAGATGTTACTCTTGCATGGAGAGTACCCACATTCATTTGTGGATACCGTAGTATAACATTCGCTTGCAAATGGTCCTAGATTTCATGCTGAGGATGTCCTACGATGAGTCCTTACAGACGATAGGGTCATGTTGTAGGCACAACAGATTCCATGTTATTTAAAACACGGGAGCCCCAATTACACATACAAAGGTAACAGTTTGAATTGCTTAAATCATTTTGAGGCCCCTATCACATTTGTCGTGGTTTCTTTATTCTCTAACTTAGTTGAATTTCTCAAATTTATGTGTGGATTGCGTGCTTTTGATAAGTTGCGGAAGACTATCTTTTGTTTGAAATTGTTTCATTTAGCAACCCGCATTCTGCATCCCACATCTTGCGGATACGAGATTACAAAGTTTAAACATTTTTGGAGTTTCTCATCCCGCAACCCACATCCCGCATAGTGCAGAATGCGGGATGCAGAAAGGTTTTGATGTGTGGGATTTGGTCATCCCGCAACTTGCGCGATGCGGGGTGCGGGAAGTAGTTTATTTTAATGCTTTTGTTGCGTGTTCCGCAACCCACAATTCGCAATTTGCAGGATGCGGATTGCGGAAAGGATTGAATAAAATTTCGATATTTTGTGATCCCGCATCTCGCATTTGTGGAATGCGGGTTGCGGGATGGTGACTAAAACTTAAAACCTCGCGTTGTGACCCTGCATCCCGCAAAAGTACATGTTTTACCATAGGAAGGAATCATGCCAAATTATTATTAATTACATCGGATCGTGGAGATCATGCTACTTCACACAGATTTTAAGGATATCGTTCTAACAATGTAGAGGGTTTAGATCACCAAGATCACAAAGCAAGTTACATCAATATCGCAGCCTATGAAGGAGTAAAATAAACTGTAACTTCCTTGCAGGAGAGAAGTTTTTGTCATCTTGTCATTGTGAGGAGTTCACATAGAATAAGAAAAGGGAGACGTGGCTTCAAATGATCGTTATATTCTACTACCAGTCTATAAAATTGCCACACCTAGATTTTGTATTTTCTCTAGAAGATACCATGGATCTACATAAAGAATGCCCTGAATTACCAAAGGCACCAAAACTGCTAGAATGCGGAGCGGTCAAATTTTACTGAATGATAAGATTGAGTTAAAAAAACCAAAATATAATTGCTATTTCAATTTTATTTATTTATTAAGATTGGGTGTTTGTATTTTGGTGCAGGAATTAATGGCGAGATGACAAAGGACGACAATCTGTGCTACCCAATGTCAAAATATGAGTCATGAATATTTTCTAAATAAATTTTATAACAGATGTCAATTGATCCATTCACCAAGAGCCACAAATCTTGAAAGGAAGATGAAGATGACAAGTCTTCGTGTTAACGAACTGCATTTCCAGAGACCTGGAATTGAGAAGGGATTTTGCATAAGTTAAGGTTATTTACCAAAGTAGTGAATATGAAGCACATGCTCATTTGCCACCGATTTCGTTGTGGGAGGAGGAGTTACCAGAACGTAAGAGGATATGAAATCATTTTTTTAACTCGAACACCACTGGATTTGTTCGCTAGCAATTAGAAAAGTTACACCAGATTGCCACGATAATGGAAGAAGATTCGGTGCCTGAGATCATGAAGTTAAGCAAATTCTCATCTCTGATAAAAGGGGCTGTGAATTAACTGACTAGAGGGGGGCTGAGCAGGGTGACAAGATTTTTCTTGAGAGTTCTGAAAACGCTGCCACCAAGGGGCATCTCCAGATAGGGGAAATGATTTTTCTTTCTCTTTCTCAACAATTCTTAGACAGTAATTCTGTGCAATTAGAAAAGCTCTGTATTTTTACTGAAGTTGAAAAGAAGCTTAGACATTGCTGTATCAAACCATTGTTACAAACCTTTTGGGAGAATAGGACACGCTCCTGCCAGGGAATTTTGGAGAAGGAAAGATTGGCACAAGAGACTGAAAAACACCTCTGTTTTTCATGAGGTTTATGTAATTTCTTACAGAACTTGATGTTATACAGTATTGTTGTTATTGCATATCTCTTGTCATTTATTAGATTAAATTTATTTAATTGATCTCAATTTTTCCTGTTTCGAATGGACAGATGATGCTGTTGTTTATTTACAATTTATAAATGCATTTGTTTATAACTTATAATTTTCTTTGTTATTGATTTATGTATTGATAAATCTTTAAGGAATTTATTCTTTTAATTGTGTTTATCTATTTCTACAAGTGATTGAACAGTGAAACTTTGCAGCAAAATATGTTGGTTTTTCAACTGACATGTGCTATGCAGGTTAACTTTGAATGATGTAATCTTAAGCTACCGTCAATTGATTTTTATTAATTGATCGTGAGTCAAGTGATAAGTTTATTATCTCATTTACATTTCTGTTAATTGGATAAAACACTTGTCTGTCATATACCTCAAATTGACTTGCAAATCAATTCAACATTCTCTTTAAGTAACTTAGATTCAGATCAGGTTTACTTTAATAGTTAGATTTTATTTTACTTTTCTTTACATCACCCACCTTGTTTTCCAATCTGGGAAACAGATACTCTGTGGATCAAAATCACAAAAGCCAGAAGAGGCTATTGAAATATCCGTGGGAGATCACTACCTTAAACAACTCGAGGATAAAACAATACTTGCGCGGGATTGCTTGAAGCCTTTTGCTGGGTTTTTTTCCTATGTTATAAGTCTTAGACACCTTTTTAGCCACATACACAACTGAGGCTTCAACAGTTCACCACTTAGGTGTGGTCGAGATCTACCTTGCAGACATTACTCTTGTATGGAGAGTATACCTACATTTATATGTAGATGCCATAGAATAACACTCGCTTGGGAGTGGTCTTTGCTTTACTGCTAAAGATGCTCTATGATGAGTCCTCACAGATGCCATAGCATAACACTTGCATGGAGTGGTCCTAGCTCTAATAGGATGAGGATGTCCTATGATGAGGGCCGACACCTAGGTGCAGTCGAGATTTGCAGTTGTAGACATTACTCTTGTGTGGAGAGTATGCCTACATGTATATGTAGATGCCGTAGTATAACACTCGCTTAGGAGTGGTCCTAGCCTTGAAGCTGAGGATGCTCTACGATGAGTCCTTACGAATGACATGGCCTACATCTAGGTGTGGTTGACATCTACATTTAGTTGTATTCAGCTGGTTGATACTATGGACCCTTCTCGTTAAGGGGTAGGCTAATGGAGGATTACATCATCCTTGGACCTATCTCCTAAAGTGATAGGGATTGATCATCCCGCAAAGAGATCATGTGTACTTGTTAGAGCAATTAATATACCTTAGTACCATGGTATTACACCTAGGAGCCATTTTCATTTGTTTTGTGCTTATGTTATATGATCCTACTTAGGTTATACTATTCAATACTGGTCTAATAGGTGATTTCTGGCTCATTAACTCAGAGTTGAGGTGCTCCACTTTGATCATCCTGATATTTGAGGTGCTCTAGTTTGATCGTATTGACATTTTGGGTGCCCTCATTAATTACATACCACTTTATGTTTGATTAGGGGCACTGGTGTGTGAATGTGGTTGTTTTATGGTCTTCTTGCGCATTTATTGGCTCCTAGAGACTCTCCCACTCACACATGTGTTCACCCATGCCTAGCATGCCTGCATTTATGACTCAACATGCCTCCATAGATGTTCAAACTTGCATTTGTGACTGTTTGGTTAGGTTTGGGAGCCTATTGGTCAACCTAGGGGGGTTTAGGGGTCAAATCATGGCCTGACACTTGTATGCATCCAGATGGCGTCTAAGGGCTCATGAACTTTCCCCATTGTATTATAAATATGTACCATACACATCTACAAGATTTACACTAACAGAAATATCAGTTATTGGCACCATTCATATGTGTTATTTCATTCTCTTTTGTTGTTCTCTTCCATATTTTGTCAATAGGTTAGATTGTGAATATTTCTCTAGCTCCTAGATCTCACTGTGAATCAATTCTCACATGGTATCAGAGCTTTGTGGAGCTACAAATCAAATCTAGAGAGTTTTGAGTTGTTGTTTAGGGCATATTTCTAGAAAATATGAGTGTTTTTATTGCAGGTTCTACAACGTTATTGTCACACATTGCACAAGTAGAATAGACTAGACTTGAGTATTAATGAGCCCATTCAACTATTTTGAATTGAAGGCTGATCCAGCTGATGTTGAAAGGCTTGTATAGAGTCACCATGGGGACTGAGACCAAGCCCAACTCTGCTGTGGAGAAAGCTAAGTACTTCAACAGACTTGATGAAGCATTTGATATGCTTTGTATTAGTACTTCAAGATATCTCCTCTTTCATGTAGACATTCTTGGCACACCCAACAAATTTTGCCTCAAGCTTGAGTCACTATTTGGGAAGACTGATGAGATGAGAGGCCATCGGCTCGAAAATGAGATAATCTCATTGAGTCCAGCTCACTATGAGACAATCCAAGACTTCTTTACTAAGTTCAAAGCACTAGTGCTTCAGATAAAACATTGTGTCATAGAGAAGAAAGATGGTCATCTTATCTTATCCATCCTTTCTAAGCTAGGGCTTGAGTATTCCGTGTTTGATTCGACATTCCACTCAAGCAAGCTCACAGTTATAAATTGGAGGATGCCTGCGCTAGCATAATTCATGGAGTCTTTGAATCATAAGTAGGACAAGTTAGTGCAAATGGGTACCATAAAATCCACCAAGGATCAATCCCTTGCTACTGGTGTATCAAATCAATCCAAATGCAAGAAGAAATATTTGAAGCAAAGAGAGAAAAAGAAGAAGCATTTAGATACAGAAAGCTCCAATTCAATTGATGGGACTTCGAGATCCAGGAGGATGAAGAACAAGAGAGAGAGACCCACATGTGGTTATTGCAGAGGTTCACATCTTGAAATATCTTGCTTCAGAAATAATATGAACATCATGACCAAGCTCCTTGTGGAGAACACTATTGATATTATGGAATTTGCAAGAAGATGAGAGCACAAGAAAGGAGATGGTAAACCTGTGCATGCTTTGTGTGCATGGGAGAAAACCATTTATAATATCTCTATTTTAGATGGATTTGTTTCTGATTTACCTTCTGATATATTAGAATCTGAAGCCTCCATCCCCTCCTTGGAAGAAACCCCAACCAGTTCACCAAAGCTTCCTCGAAAAACTAGTCATTTTCACTAGTTTTTGGTGTGCCTTCTGAAATCTCTTTCCTATTCTAATTATGAAGGTGATATACATACTAATATACAACCTATGACAGTCAGAGACTCGTTTCCCCAACCATTTCATGACCAAAAGACCCGACAGCCCTCAAGTTCACTAGTTGGAAAATCTCAAAATTGCTTAGTTTCCAATGCCATGTCACTTGTATATGTTGCTTTTATGTTTTGTATGTCTTTAATTGGTTGGAAATCCATTTCATTGGAATTCTTGGGACTATTGTTCCATATGTCTGGACTTTCTTTTACTACCCATGGTTCAAATCTCAAGTCTTCAGACCCTCCAGGTTCGCTCAACTGTCAATGTGATCTAGTTGCTCACTCTTGTCCCACTATGGACCCATTCGCTCACAGAGACACCATACCTATGATATTTTTTGCTGTATATGACATATATTCTGATATTTCAGAGACTCATGAGATTTTTTACATAGTTATGAAGGTGCTTCATCAAATTGGGAAGAAGATTCATGGTTTTATTCATGATATGGCAGCTACACATGAGGCATATTTTGTTGAATCTTTTGATGTTATTTGGGAAAGAGTTTGCAGATATATATTTTCCATGATTGATTATGCTTATAGATCAGAGTATGCTTGCAGCAAAAGACACTCTTATTATTCCCCTCCATCATCAAATGATGACCATCAAAGGGCTTCTCCACATGATCTTTGTCTACAACACTTTGATGCATTGATGCATGATCTTGGCATTCACAACATCTTCACCAAGAAGTTGTTATTTCAGCTCATTCAAGTGAAGAAGAGGAAATGTCGAAGACATTTTTTATGAACTCTATCATGTCCATTCTTGAGGGGGGATTTTCCCCATGAGGTTTTTCCTCTTTCCTCGTTTTACAGGGACAAATAATTTTTTTATTTTAAGAGGTGCCTTGAGCCTTAGTTGCCAAGGCCTCAATAAAAATTTGGTATAAGCTGTAATAAGTTAGTTTTAAGGGGGGGCGTTAGAGAAATTAATCTACCTCAATACCATGGTCTTACACCTAGGAGGCATTTTTATTTTTATTGTGCTTATGTTATATGATCCTACTTAGGTTATACTGATCAATATTGGTCTAATAGGTGATATCCAACTCATTAACTCATAGTTGAGGTGCTCCACTTTGATCATCCTGAAATTTGAGGCACTCTATTTTGATCATCCTAACATTATAGGTGCCCTCATTGATTACATACCACTTTATGTTTGACTAGGGGCACTGGTGTGTGAATGTGGTTGTTTTATGATCTTCTTGGGAATTTATTGGCTCCTAGAGACTCTCCCACTCACTCATGTGTTCACCCATGCCTAGCATGCCTGCATTTATGACTCATAATGCCTCAAGACATGTTCACACTTGCATTCATGATTGTTTGGTTAGGTTTGGGAGCCTATTGGTCAACCTAGGGGTGTTTAGGGGTCAACTCCTAGCCTAACACTTGTATGCAGCCAGATGGCCTCCAAGGGCTCAAATTTTTTTCCCATTGTATTATAAATATGTACCATACACATCTACAATATGTACACTAATAGAAAGATCAATTATTGGCACCATTCATATGTGTTATTTCATTCTCTTTTGTTGTTCTCTTGCATATATTGTCAATAACTTAGATTGTGAATATTGCTCTAGCTCCTAGATCTCACTGTGATGCAATTATTAGAGTACTACAGGTAGTGTGGCGACGAAGGATAAAAAAGATCGAAGTACAACTATGAAGGATCACAGAGATCTACGTGCAGTTGCGAAGGATCAAGAAGATCGAAGTGCTGTTTCTACGAAGGATAAAGAAGATCGAAGTACTGCTACAAAGGATCAAGAAGATCAAAGTGTTGCTGCAAAGGATCGAGAAGATTGAAGTGTTGTTGCAAAGGATCGTGAATATCGATGTGCTGCTGCAAATGATCGAGAAGATCGAAGTGTTGCTGTAAAGGATCGAGAAGATTGAAGTGCTTCTGCAAAGGATCGAGAATATTGAAGTGCTGCTACAAAGGATCAGAAGATCAAAGTGTTGCTGCAAAGGATCAAGTGATCGAGTGCTGTAGAAGATAAAGACTTAGTGTTGAAGAAGAAGATGTTCCAGTACTGAAGACATTGAAGAGTAACTGTTCCAGTTACTGATGATTGTTGAAAATTTCCTATGATGTATAGATGTATAACCTTGATGATGTTGCCGATGATATCTCTCTCATTACTCCTATAGTTGATGATGATGTTGTCAGTAGAATACCCTTCTTGTTAAGGGGGAGTTTTGAAATATTATAACTTCAAAGGATATTCTAAATTTATTTTAATGATGTACCCCAAGGGAGATCTATTATTCCTCTGTCAGGATGTTACTATTGTATTTGGTCATCATCGAGTCATGAGGTAAAGCCTCCATTGTAATTTGGGTCAATAGTACCCTAATGAATATAATATAATATTGAATTGAGTCTTCTTAAGTGAAGTCGACCCAGTCAGTTAAGTGGGGTCGACTTGTTAGGTTAAAAGTCAAGTTACAAAAAGAGTATAAATAGAGGATATGTGTTCCTCATTTGAACATACACTCACTTGTGTATAGTGCATACGAGAGAGAGAGAAAGAGATATCTACCGAAAGAAGGCACACCTGTCTTTTCTTTCAATGATGAATCCATCTATATTTCCTTAGTCATAGAACAACCAATCCACTTCTTGTGTGAGTGCAATACCTATTCGATTCATACGGAGTGTATACTCATCCCATTTAGTTTTGGCCTCTTCAATGAGTCTCAACTTGTCCGAAAATAACCAATAAGATACATGAGCCATCTCCCCATGTGTGTGATTTTCCTATGAAAGAACATGTATATTCAACCTATGAAGTTGAGTAATCATAGCCCGCAAAATTCTAAAATCTCCTTCCAGACCTGCAATAGGATCTATACCTACGAAGGTCTGGATCCCATTTCCAACCTGCCAACTAATCTAACTTCTAACCACTAGAAAGGATTTAATTAGTCCTCTATAGATAATAGAAGAATAAGTGAATTTTATTTTTGGTTGTATGATCCACGCCTTAATAGGAAGACCATGGAGATATTTGGACCGAATAGTACGACTCCATATCCCATGGTCAAATAGATCCCACTATATACTCTTATCTCTAAGCAAAGTGATAAACCAATCCAACCTTTTTAATCCTCATCCACCATAGTTCTTAGGAAAATAAATATGTTCCCAAGAATCCAAATGGATCTTGGATGACTTGCAACTTCCCATCTAGAGGAAGTGAAACATCTTCTTCCTGATGCCATCAATCATTGGGGAGGGAACTTGTGTTAAGGAAAACGAGTATACCAACAAACTCCGAAGGACTGAGTTGATTAATACCATATAGCCACCGATATAAACTGAGTGATAGGTCCAATTTTAGCCTCCTATCAACCCTTTGCGGGAGTCAGTTATAGTCATCCACTTTATAATTATTTGGATTAAGTAGATATTTTAGGTATTTGAAACCACAGTCCAAAGGTTCCATTCAGAAAGGAAACATAGCTTTAATTTGGTCTCGATATCCCCCTTCAAGTGAGTTATACAAGAACATAGATTTTTCAGAACTTACCAACATACCAATAACTTTATAGAACAAATCAATAATATATTTATATGCCTTCCATTCTGAAGTATCCCCCATTCCAAGCAAAAGTACATGCTCTACAAAAAGTAGGTGTGAAATAAACATAGTGCGATAGATTTTGATACCTATAATAAAATTATCATCCTTCACCTTCGCAATAAGTCTGATGAGGCCCTCAATAACTAGGATGAATAGAAGTGAAGAAAGGGGTAAACCCTGACGTAAACCTCTACTACAACCAAAATACGAGGGAGGATCACCATTGATTAGAATTGGAAAAGAGGCTAAGCTAATAAATGGCATAATCCAGTTAGTGACTTCTACAGTAAGCCCAATATGAATGAGCATGAATTTGATGAACAACCAGTCCACCTGATCATAAGATTTTACCAAATCCATTTTAAGGATGAAATCCTCCATATGCTTTGATTTAACCGAGTGCAAAAATTCCTGAGAAATCCCAACAATGTCTAAAACCTACCTAGATTTCAGAAAGTTGAATTGTTCAAATGAAATATGCTTCTCCAATATAGGTTTTCCTCTATTCGAGCTGATCTCAGTGATAATTATATATATCAATTTGCAAAGAGAAATGGCCATGTAGTCATTGAAATCAATAGGTCTATCCTTTTTAGAAATCAAGATTATGAACGTAGTGTTGATGTTCTTAGCGATGAGATCCCTCTTCCATGATTCCTCAATAGCACCCAGGAGGTCATCACTAATTAGATCAAAGAAGTGGATGAAGAATTCAACCATCCGGCCTTCAGGTCCTAGACTCTTGTATTTGGAAAACCTTTCTAGAACCTCCTGGATCTCTACCAAATATATCCTTTTACTCACATTTAAGCTCTCCTATGGAATGAAAAATATCATATATAAATCCAAAACTCTTAATTGTTCCATTAGATTAATAACCTGATACTACTTATAAATTTTTTGGAAGTGGTTGACTGCTTCCACCTGTAGATCACCTTTCTTAGTCATTAAGGAGACGTCCACATTTCTCAATTCCTATATGGAGTTGTTATTTCTACATTGCAATGCAAACTTATGAAAAAATTTGGTGTTGGAGTCTCCCTCCTGGATCCATAAAGCATGGATTTTAAGTCTCCAAGTAGAATCTGACTAAGCCATAATTTTAGCCTTCTTTTTTCCTAAGGAAAGAAGAAATGCTTTTCTATGAGGAGAGAAGAGATGATCATCGATCAAGTTACCCAAATCCTCCAATTTCCTTTTCGTCTCAACCAGTTCTTTAAGATTGGATTTGTTCTTCAATTGTTCTTATAACTTACCCCCGAAAGAGGTTGAGTTTCTTAATTAAAAATTTCATAGGCGAGGATATCTGTAACTCAACATATGAGGATTGACAATTTTCTACTAATTGGCAGAATTATTGTTCACCCAACCAAGTTTGTTTAAATTTAATAGGATAATGTGAAGGCTTCGAGTCATAGTCCATTTGAAGAACAATGGATTTGTGATAAAAAATCCTTATTGGCATGTCCCAATATATGAAGCAACCACCCTACGATGCCAATCGTTCATCCAATAATAAGCGATTGAGTATCTTTGCGATACCAAAGCCCTCTAATCACCATTTGAATAGGTAGGGGTCATGAAGGAGGGAACACCATCAATTAATTTCTCTTATTTAAACATATTAAAAAACAATGAAACCAACAGGTCATTAACAGATTGTGAACCCCATACTTCATCTGTGGACAAATTTAGACTCAGATCACCCTCAACAATGCGAGTAGGATCCTCTAGAACACCCGAGGTCACCAAAAAATCCCAAAAATATCACTTAGAATTATAAGGACCATAAATATTAACCATGGATATGGGTTTCTACATACCCTAAACCCTTCCCTCAAACAAAATACCAACACAAGTATAAAATGGAGAAAAAACAACAATATATGGATCCCATGCCATGAGTAAAACCCCAGAAAGACCATCAACATTAGTACCACAACACTTCCAACCATGTCAAATATTAAGGAATGGGTCACAAGCTTTAATCCCAGAGGTCATTGTCTCTTGCAACAAAAGAATGGTTGGTCCAACCTTGTTGAAAACATGTTTTAGGGAAG
Source organism: Pseudotsuga menziesii (assembly GCA_001517045.1). NCBI lineage: Eukaryota > Viridiplantae > Streptophyta > Pinopsida > Pinales > Pinaceae > Pseudotsuga > Pseudotsuga menziesii. Next base: position 400,235 of record LPNX011168945.1, read on the forward strand.
TCCTTTTCGGCACATTTCCAATCCCTCTAATATTTAGGGATAATATGATCATTGAAAAACCTAATGAGGGGGTAAACATGATCTAAGGGCCCTAGAAGTAGTGTTATAAGTAGATGCAAAAGATAACACAACCACAACTGATGTTGTGGAAGAAAATTTAGGATTGATCCAAAGGCTAGGTTCGTTTACGACTGAGGAAACCTTAGGTTTAGGTTTTTTGTGGGTAGTCACATTATTGAATCTAATGGATAAAATGGGAATGGACGGGTCCCCTGTATCCCTTTTGTACACCCTCCCAACATAGGTATTAAGAGGAACTTTAGGATAACCAACCCCCTCATAATTAGGTGGTAACCCATGGTCCTAAAAACATTCCTCATCCAACGATTATGGGGTTAAAATAATATTTAAGGTTCCATTCTCCACAACAGGAACACTTGCATCAATAATCACATAATCCATAATACACCCAAACTTGTCATTAGGGAGACAATAGAGTAGTCTAAATTTTTTTGTGAAACAATGGAAGGATTTTCAACCCTTCGATCATAACCAGTCTTATTGAGGGGTGTGTTATGCACGTTCCCACCCCCCATGTGACCCAAGTGAGACATAACACCTGAAACCTCATAAATAGAAAGAGGATGAAGAAGTAGGGGTATAAATGTTCTAAACTTACCCATGAACTGGTGTGCCTCTGCGACATCCAATGGAATATGAAAAATCACATTATCACCCACTTCTACCAATTCCTCCTGAGAAGATATGTCTTCAAAGTCATAGATCAAGCCCGGGCGCAATTGTAGCTTAGGTGACTAGTCTTATGACAACATAAGCAACATAAAAGGCACTCGCCAATAGTCCAATCTTTGAGTGAAGCACCCCGTTTCCCATTGTACATACATTGACTCTAGAAAACCTTATGAAATATTGATATCAACCCTAATCCTGAGCAGTCTGTGATCATGTGCCGTGAGAGTGAATTCCTCAATCATAATGAAGTTCCCAATGGTATTACCAATCGATGTAAAAGATTTAAAATTCCAACTGTGAAGAGGGAAGCCTGGAAACAAAAACCATTGATTCCATCTCATGAGTTTATCCTTCCACAGGTTAAATGCTGAGTGCTAATGGAAAAGCACCAAATATACCATACCCACAACCCAATAATGGGGTTCAATAACTTTCTTTGTGTCTTTGGATAGAAAGTGGAAGTAAATCCACCCATTCACAAGCATGATAACCCTTAGAATATGGTTTATGAGAGGCTTCCACTCCTGCGTAATCTATGCCATGATCTTGGCTGTAGACAACTTAATATACTCAAACTCCCCCAGTAACGCTTTGGATGATAAACCTTGCACAATGTCAATTGTAACGTCCTTACCTAGAATGCAAAGTGCCCTTCCTTTTCTCTCCTGCTTAGGATTAACCCTTTTATGAACCCTCACCTTATCACCACTCAGGGGTGTGTGAAATGTATGAGGTTTTTCTCCCAGATAATCGTTATGGGTAATATCTATCACCTCACCCCCTCGGAGCAGGGGAAAAATACTCCGCACCAACAGTTAGATTACCCGCCAGGATACAAGAATTAGAAACAAAAGGAAAATAAACAATATTTGAATGAGGGTTTGGCCAAACCCTATTGTCCTTACAACTTGATGATGGAGACCCCTTTTCAATGACACCCCGGTCTTTAACTTGATGATCGTTGTTGTCTGCTAAACCACCACAATCGTTTCATATAGGTGTCTTCAATATAATCGACGACTGTCTCAAGTTTGTGATCCCCAGTGGTACCCCACTAGCCATCTGACCTAGAAATCATGTACATATACAGAGCATGAAACCACAAAAATTAGAGAAAGAATACAGACAATGCAAGAATAAATCTCACACCTAATTCTCGTCACTATCATGTCATGATATAGGTATCTCATTGTTTGCCTAAAATTCCTCAGAGACTGAAGTAAAAAATGAGAGTGAAAGAGTAATTCATTACTTTAAGCCACCACCACACATTTTCCTTATGAAACCAATGGTACCCACCTCAGCAACGCACTTTGGCCATTTGCAAGGAGCAGTGCCACGAATTGCTACCTGTTTACAAAAGGCGGTTCTCCCCTAGCGCTGCCTGTCTTCCTCATAAAAAGTGCGCCGCTCGACTTATGAAGGAAACAAAGAGAAGATTAGAGAGGTTTCTCGAAGATACCTTCGTGGAACCTCATCCCTAAGAATCAGGACAGGTGAAACTTGAATTACCCTATCCTAGGGATGATCCCTCCACCTCCTCATTGGAGTCCAACCCACTCTATGCTTAAATAGTGGCTCACCCATCATGGGAAAGGGGAGGAATATTGGGTGATAGCATCTAAACTCTGTCCTAATTATCTCATACTTTCTTGAGTGATTAGGAGGCAAGGTGAAGCTTGAAGCAAGACCCCATTGAGAAGAGCTCCCAACACTAAGGCTTGGTTGTGATGTATTCTTCATTATTTTCTAATGCAAACATAGTTTCTTTCCCATAAACACTATGTATCTTTCTATTATTCTTTATTTATTGTTCATTTCCTTGTTCATTTACATAGAATTTCATATCATCTTGTTACTCTCATTTGTGTGTGTGTGTGTCTATTGTAGGATATCTGCATAGCTCAAGAACAAGAAGGTTCAGACCTTCACAACATGTCAAAAAGGTATGAGATCAACCAATTCAGGTAGTCTAGTTAATTCTAGGGAAATATTATTTGTTCTGTAGTTGTTTTTTTCTAGATCTGAGTTATTCAAACTAGGGAAACAACCTTTGTTTGCATTAGCTGAGTATTTCCTTTAACAAAAGTGGTTTCGGGTGGACTTAGAGAAGGTTTTTTATCAATTGCTTTTCCTTTTGACATGTCACTGGCAATGTAGGATATCATGTTATTCAATCTACTTATGATGCATACGTCAATGACCATCATTTAGTGGCATCATATCCTTACCAGCTTCCTTATTGGCTAGATTCCCCTCTCCCTACTCTTGACTATCTTTTACAGACTTTCCTGTCGGATGATTCCATTATGGATGTTATGAGTTTATATGAATATTCATGGGAAGATCATCATCACAGATCCTTTTTCCTTGTTAATGCCAATTCAGTAGAATATGATTTTGTACATCTTATCAGTTCTGATATCGTCGAACATCCTCAGTCACCTATACTATTGCAAGGTGTTGATTCTAAAGGGAATCTATGTAACATTACTCATATCATCCACATTGACATATCGATGAAACCTAGAACTATTGAACATGTTCATGCAGGCCATAATTGTTCAGCAGCAGAAATTGAAATTTATCAAGCTCTTTTCAAATAATTTCGAGATGTTTTTTTTTTTTTTCTCTGGAGTTATGAGGAAAATACTGTGATTGATCCATCAATCGTTGTCTATGAGATCAAGACTTACCCAGCTGCAAAACCTGTTAGGCAGAAACTCCGTCAAGTCCACTCTAGGAAAGTTGCAGCGATTAAAACTAAAGTCAAAAAGATTTTGAAGACTGGTTTCATCTATCCTATGCCATTGACAAAATGAGTATCTAATATTTTTCATGTTGCTAAGAAACATGCCACTATTAGGGTTTGTATCAATTTTAGGGATTTAAATAAGGCTTGTCCAAAAGACAATTATCCTATTCCCTAGATCGATTATATCATCGATAACTGTGTTGGAAGTGTCATTTTCTCTTTTATGGATGACTTTTTTCAGCTATAATAAGATTGAGATACTACCTGCTGATCAACATAAGATGACATTCATTTTCCCATGGGGAACCTTCGCTTACCGTAAACTGCCTTTTGGCTTGAAAAATGCTGGTGCTACGCTCCAACGATTTATGTATTCCTTTTATGATATCAAGCATATAGTGGAACCTTAACTGGATGACCTGCCCGCTTATTCACAATGGAAAGAGGACAATTTAGGGAATTTTAGGGCCAATTTCCTTAGATTCTGTCATTATCATATTCGTCTTAATCCACATAAATGCATTTTTTGTGTAGAGTCTGGATGTCTACTTGGATTTGTTGTTCTCAGGGATGGCATCCATATCGATCCTTTTAAAATTGCTTCCATCATGGCCTTACCCCCTCCAACCAATATTACAGAACTTCAAAGTTTTAAAGGGAAGGAAAATGTTCTGCGCCATTTTGTGTGCAATTTCATAGAAAAAATGCATGGATACATGCGTTTGTTGAAAAAGAACACTCTCTTCATCTGGGATGCTTTATCTCAACAAGCTTTCAATAGTTTGAAACATGCAATCACACACTCACCTGTATTGAACCCCCCCAATTATTGGAAATAATTTCTGTTGTATCTTACCGCCTCCACTACTACCATTGGTATGGTCTTAGTGTAGGAAGATACAAATGGTTAGGAGCATGGGATTTTTTTATCTCAGTAAGAGTCTATTGGACTATGAAACCTGATACTCACATGTGGAGAAGTTGGATTTGGCTACGGTCATCGCCATGCAACGTTTTTGTCACTACATCTTACTTCACGCCACTATGGTTCTTGCAGAAGAAAACCCCATGTATTACATCATGACTTGTCAGGTACTGGGGGGTAAATACTACCGCTGTATTTTTATCCTGCAAGAGTTTAACCTTGAGTTCACCAAAAATAATTCCAAGAAGTCATGAGTTTTTGCAGAGTTAATGTGTGATCTTCCCCATGCTACGATGGAAATTGAGCCTAATGACTCATTCCCTGATGAGTTTTTTCTCCTCATTAGAATGACTAACCCATGGTATGGAGATCTAATCATATATCTCAAGACTCAATGATTCTAGCCCGATCTATCTCGCGACGATCGTCACTGCATCTGGCACCACACCAAATACTATCTAATCATCAATGATACTTTATATTGACATGGTGTTGACTTTGTTTTGCAACGATGTCTAACACACAACGAGGATGAACAACTATTGAATGATTGCCACTCTGGAGCATGTGGCAGTCATCTTTCTGGGATGGCTACAACCCAAAAAATCCTTTGCCATCGCTATTTTTGTCCCTCGATCTTTAAAGTTTTCCATGAAGCAGTTAAAAAATTCCCACCATGTCCGCTCTTTCAACCAAAGAAGCGCACCCACCATGATCCGCTCTACCCCATCATTGTGGTTGGCTCTTTCTCCAAATGGGGGATCAATTTTAGGCATTATAATCCTACCTCAGCCGGGGGGCATGGTTACATTATTGTAGCTGTGGATTATTTTATGAAATGTGCCGATGCAATGGATACATATGTAGAGGATGGTAAAACTGCTGCTCTTTTTCTTTTTAATCACATCATAGCTAAGTTTGGGGTTCCTCACGCCATAATTACTGATCACAAATATCATTTCCGTAATCTGATAATTACAGAGCTAAGTGCTAAGTTGGGTTTTCGTCATGACAACTCAACTCCCTACTATCCACAAGCTAATGGCCAAGTCGAAGCCATTAACAAAGTTCTAAAAACTATTCTTCACAGGATGGTGGGGGAGCATAAATCAAACTGGCACTTAACTCTGTTCTTAACATTATGAGCCTACATAACCTCTATACAAATAACAACTGGTTTCACACCTTTTCAATTATTCTACAGGTTGGAAGTTGTTTTACCTATTGAATGTGAAATTCCGTCATTGAAACTAGTTGTTGAGCTTTTGCCCAATACTTCGGCCAAGGTATAACATTTCCTTTATCTCACAAACCTTGATGAAACGCGATGAGATTCTACTTTGGCCAATGAGTCACATAAAAAATGTATCAAGGCTCAATATGATACGTCAGTTCAACCTCGTGTCTTTAATGAAGGAGATCGTGTTCTGACATATGATCAGAAACAAGACAAATTAGGGAAAGGGAAACTTGAATCGATGTGGTATGGTCCCTATGTCGTAAGTAAAGTCTTAGATAAAGGGGCCTATGAACTAGTGAATTACAATGGAATACCTTTTGGAAAGCCTCACAATGGGCTTTACCTGAAAAGGTACTATGCTTAAGATATTTTGCATCAGTACCTTGTACATTTGTGTATATTTGAATTTTGGTGTGGTTTGATTATTTTGGTGTGGTTTTGGAATCTTATCCGTCACTGCTTATTTCATGTTATGTTTTCACTCTGTAGATGACTCATTACTATGGTTTTGCGGATGGCGCTAGCCGCCATACCGTGAATCTTGCTTCAGGGGGAGTTTTCCTAGGTCTCGGTACCAACAATATCGCTAAATATCATGTAGTGATAGGGTTGTTTACCGAAGCTTCCTCTCATGATGTTGATCACATTGTTGTGTATTTGGACTCTTAGTTAGTGGTTTCCCAGTTGAACCATGTCTACACCATACACAACCCTCTACTCCTCCGTCTCTTTCGAAGAGTACGCCTCCTTGAACGATCATTTGAGTCTATTACCTATCACATGTTCCAAGATATTCTAATTTAGTTTCCAATTCACTTGCTAATTACATGCTGGATTGACATATTGCCCATTCTTGACATTTTGATGTGTAAAATTAACATAAGAAATTGTAAATAAACAGTGTAAAAGATAAGATCCATGCAAATTATATTTCATTATAAAATGTCCATATATATATATATGTGTGTGTGTGTGTGTATATACATATGTATATATTTATATATACATATGTATATATTTATATATACACATATATATACATATACATACATGTATATATACATATATACATACATATATATTTATATACACACACACACACACATATATATATATGCATGTATATATACATGTATATGTGTGTATATATATAAATATATATGTATGTATATAAATATATGTATGTATATAAATATGTATATATGTATATATATATACATATTTATATACATACATATATATTTATATATATACACACACACATATATATATATATATATATATATATATCATATGTATATATACATGTATATATACATATATACATGTATATATACATACATATATATGTATATATATACATATATATATGTGTGTGTATATGTATATAAATATATATGTGTATATATGTATATAAATATATGTATATATATACATATATATATGTATACACATATGTATACACATATGTGTATATATATACATATATATGTATGTATA